>JACMIF010001673.1:0-16688 GCA_014805445.1 Diplogasteroides magnus | reverse complement strand
ACCATTTTAAATAAGCTTCCTGACTAAAATAAGTGTAAGTGAGGGATGGCGAAAGTTACGGGCAGAGCAGCGATGAACGATGAACATGACAACCGAAAGATCATGACAACTGTCGAAATAGGTTATTAAACAGGGAGAGAAAATTTGTCAAATGATTTTCATGCTACAAAATTAATTGGAACAACGTTTCAAAAATATAAATAAGCTTCACGAGGGTGATAAAAGTCGTATTGCCGAAGAATCTTAGTTACAAAGAGACAAAGGGTGAACATTGCTTATATCTACTATAATAAATAAACTCGTGTCATTTCAATTTTCCCAGGTCCGTGAATGAGGTACAAGGAAGTCCTAAACACCGCTAGCGAACGAATGAAGAGGCTGTTAACGAGAAAGGACGTTGAAATGTTTAGGGAATGAAAATGAAGGAGTCGTGCTGTGAAATGACACGAGATCCGAGGAAAAACTAGCACAGCCTCCTTTCTCATCGTTCTACAGTGAAGCGTGCTGTCTCTCTTCCCCTCATAAATGCCTTGTGGTGATTTTCATGGGATCGAAGAGGAAGCAGGACAGGAAAACGCTCAGAGTCTGGCGTGATAGGGCAACAATCTCGAAGCCTGGAAGCGCTATCTAGCTTGGAGCGAGAAAGATTAGTGGATAAAGCATCAATCTCGAGGCATCGGGTTTGGAGAAAGAGTATTTACAAGTTTGTTTCGCGCTGCAGGTAAATAGAAATGGGAATTAGAGGAATGATTACGCAATTGTTTTGTATGGTAGAAAGACAATCATTTACAGTCAAGCTGGACCAACAATAAACCTGTAAGAGTCCTGTGAATTCTAATAATTCTAATTTAGTGATATATTTGTTGGCGGAACGCTATGGAGCTACGCGATCAGTTATGGCGAGAAGCTTATTTGAACTTTCGTCAGTTAAATATGTGTAAGTGTATCTATGGCGGAACATTAAATACACGGTGAAAATAAGATAGAATTTTTCATGCACATATCAACGATGACCTTCATCAAAAGAATCGTGACAACTGTCAAAATGCCATGAAGCTCGGAGAGAAAACATATATTAAATGAGTTCCACGCACAAAATGAATTGCAATGCTGTTTGAAAAATATAATGATCCCCGCCCAGCTCTGTCTTAGCAAATAATAATTTCTGAATCAAATGAACCCATCCCAAGATACAAGACCGAATGCTTGCGATGTTTTTAATAAGCTTTACGCTGATGATGAAAGGCGTACTGCTGAGCAACTATAATGAGGTTGACTCCGAGTCACGTTGTAGACATTGCTTATAATATGAAAGTCATGTGGTTTCAGTATTCAACTATCCATGATTGGAGATGGAAAATTAAACACAATCAGATACCGAATAAATGAAGATACGGCCTAAAAGAGACCGTGAATCGGCTCTCGAAGTACGTTCCATTTCTCTAACTGATTGCCGGACGGTTGTTTATAATCAGGGAGAGACAACGATAATGAGTTAGGAAAAGGAATGTACTTCGACAGCCGATTCACGGCCTCTACTGCCTAAAAAGAGACGACTGCGAAAGGTATCGAGAATGAAAACGAAGACGTGTTATGGAGTGTGGTTGGCAGTTTGACTACTTCAAGGGGTTATGTTTCAGTGCTACTATAAATTTGTAGATATACTCCTTGTGAAACATTACCCATAAATTAGTCAAACTGCCAGCCATACTGTGGAGTGTCAGCGGCGAATTTCGAGGCAAACTCTTTCTCCTCGTTCTATATCCCAATCGTGCAATCTTTCTTATACTCAGAAAGGTCTTCGGATGATTGTAAAGTGTCTGCATAGGATCAAACAGAACATTATTTAAAATGCCCGAAGATCGACAGGATAGATTAAGAATCTCGAGTCACTGAAGTGCTATCGGGCTTTGAACGAGAATGATTTTCAAGAATGTTTCACGCAACAAATTAATAGAAATTTGGATTGGTAAAATGATAATTTAACTGGTCGGATTGGCAGAACAGTAAATCAGTAATATTCCAGCCGGAACGGAAAAAAGAACTGAAAGTGTCACATAAACCAAAGATAAAGCTCAAGTAACGTGGACCGCAGCTTGTCTGCCCCATCAAATGCGAAAATCATATTTTAAATAAGCTTCCTGACTAAAATAAGTGTAAGTGAGGGATGGCGAAAGTTACGGGCAGAGCAGCGATGAACGATGAACATGACAACCGAAAGATCATGACAACTGTCGAAATAGGTTATTAAACAGGGAGAGAAAATTTGTCAAATGATTTTCATGCTCCAAAATGAATTGGAACGACGTTTCAAAAATATAAATAAGCTTCACGAGGGTGATAAAAGTCGTATTGCCGAAGAATCTTAGTTACAAAGAGACAAAGGGTGAACATTGCTTATATCTACTATAATAAATAAACTCGTGTCATTTCAATTTTCCCAGGTCCGTGAATGAGGTACAAGGAAGTCCTAAACACCGCTAGCGAACGAATGAAGAGGCTGTTAACGAGAAAGGACGTTGAAATGTTTAGGGAATGAAAATGAAGGAATCGTGCTGTGAAATGACACGAGATCCGAGGAAAAACTAGCACAGCCTCCTTTCTCATCGTTCTACAGTGAAGCGTGCTGTCTCTCTTCCCCTCATAAATGCCTTGTGATGATTTTCATGAGATCGAAGAGGAAGCAGAACAGGAAGACTCCCGAAGATCGGCGGGATAGTGTAACAATATCGAGGTGCCGAAGCGCTATCGTGTTTGGAGAAAGAGTATTTACAAGTACGTTTCACGCTGCAGGTAAATAGAAATGGGAATTAGAGGAATGATAGCGCATATTTTTTGGATTCGGCAGTAAGACAATCATTTATATCCACGGTTTACCAGCAATATAACTGTAATAGTGTGTGAAATCTAACCCGACGATAAAGAACATGCATGACGCAACGCAATGGAACTATCAAGCAGTTTGATTATAGCGTGTCAGGAACACTGCGCATAAGTCACGGGATCGATATGGGACTAATGCAATCTCTTTATCCTCGTTCTCAATTGCGATGTCTTTCTTCCCTTCTGAAAGGTTTTCTGATGATTTTCTTGGGATCGAACAAGAAGCAGGGCATGAAAACGCCCGAAGATCGGGGGATAGAGCAACAATCGCGAGGTGAAACGCTATCGAGGGTGTCGCTATCGGAACCAAAGTGCAATTTTTTTGCCTGTACTCATTGGCGAGTAATTCTCCCTCGTTCGTCATATACAACCGGTCGGAATGAGTGGTCAGGCAACAATGGTGCACTTTGGTTCCGATAGCGGCACCCTACTATCGAACTTTGAGCGAGATTGAATTTCAAGTATGTTTTACGCTGCAGATGAATTGAAATGGAGGCAGGAAGAATGATCCCGCAGCGGAAAGTGAAGTCTTACGAAATAATATTTCAACCGATTCAACAATACAACAACAAGCGTCGCGTGAACTCTAACCACATGAAGGCTCATGTAGGGCGAAATGCAATGGAGCTATGCTATCAACTTTGTTGGGAAGCATATTTTTATGTTTCCTTAGAAAAATATAAGCCAGAGTCTGTATGGAGAAACGTTGCGGAGAGAATATACTAGCATTTTTTCAAATAACAGATGAACTTCAGCAAAATATCACAACCCCTTTCAAAAGAGGCTATAAAGCTAGGAGGGAAATGTTTTCAAATACGTTTCACGCTCAAAATTAATTGGATTGATGATGCAAAAACATAATGGCACCATTGCTCCTCGCTCAACTTCAGAATCAAGTGAATTAATTTCAATGTCAACGGCGGAACGCCATCGATATTTGAAATAATCTTCACGAGGACGATGAAAGACGTATTACCGAACAACCATAATGATGTTGACAAAACAAACTTAGATATCATCTACTAAATAAACCAATCATGACAAGCCCAAGCCAAGCGCGCAAGCGCGGGTTCGACCTCTGCTTTTTTTCATTCCTAGCGGTCGTCTATTCCTTCGCACAGACAACCGCTAGGAATGAAGTTAGACGGCTAGGGATGAACGGCTGTCTCCTTTCTCCTCGTTCCACACGGTAGCGTCCTGTCTCTCTTCCCCTCATATATGTTTTGAGATGATTTTCATGATATCGAAGAGGAAGCAGAACATGAAAAAGCCCGAAGATCAGTGGATAGAGCATCAATCTAGAGGCATTAAGGGGCTATCGAGCTTGGGGAGTGATTGTATTTCAAGTATGTTTCACGCTGCAGATAATAAAAAAATTGCAATAGGAAAAATGTTAACGCATCTACTGTGGAGTGAAAAAGTTAACCAATAATATTTCAGCTCTGTAACCATAAGTCTATACAAGAAACGTGAATATACTCGATCGATCATGATTGCCCCGGAACGTCATGAAGTTACGTTATCCAACTTGGCGAAATGTATATTTTTTAATAAGTTTCACGCGTAAAATAAACGCATGTCTAGAAATGGGCAAATGTTACAGAGTTGAATAGCGAGTAGCGTTTAAACATACTAATCAACGATCAACCGCACCACAAAAATCTGCCGAATTAAGGCCATAAAGATCAGAGAGAAAACATATGTATAACAAATGAGTTCCACGCGCAAAATGAATTGCAATGCTGTTTCAAAAAATATTGGTATCTGCTCACCTATCAGCAAATAATAATCTCGGAATCAAATGAACTCATCCCTAGATACAAGACCGAATGTTTACGATGTTTTTAATATGCTTTACGTTGATGATGAAAGGCGTACTGCTGCGCAACTATAATGAGAAGGACTCTGATTCACGTTGTAGGCATTGCTTATAATATGAAAGTCATCTCCCATGAACGGACGGGGAAAACGAAACACAACTGGCAAATGAATGGACATACTGTCTAATAGAGACCGTGAATCGGCTCTCAATACGTTCCTTTTCTCTAACTGATTGCTGGACTGTTGCTTATAAACAGGGAGAGACAACAGCTCGATAATGAGTTAGGAATATGAATGTACTTCGAGGGACGATTCACGCATCAGCTGTCTAAAAAGAAATGACTGTGAAAGGTATCGAGAATGAAAACGAAGACGTGTTGTGGAGCGTGGTTGGCAGTTTGACTACTTCACGGGTTATGTTTCAGTGCTAATATATAATTGAAGATATACTCAGTGTGAAACATTACCCATAAATTAGTCAAACTGCCAGCCATACTGTGGAGTTTCAGCGACGAATTGCGAGGCAAAACATTCCAGGAAATTACAGGGGGCATTCAGTTGAACATCGTGTCAATAGGGGAGGTGAATGTACGAAATTATGTTTTTCTCGTCTCGTGTCCCCCTTAAGGTTGACACTTTGAGTACGAGATCAGTTATGTTTCTCTGATTCCTATATATTGAAAGTTACAACTTTCTTGAAACATAATCGATTTCGTGCTCAAATGCCAACACTAGTCCCACTCATATCGTCCTTATTTATTCAAGTGCTGCCTAACACGTGCTTCTACAGGGATAGCTAGGGTTCGCATTATGGGATAATATTGACAGTCGTCCGTTTAAAGCCATCTAACATCATTCCTAGCGACCGCTATGAAGGAATTTCGATGGCTAGAAATGAACAACTGTCAACATCGTTCCATAATGCGATCCTTAGCGTTGGCAGAATGATTATGTTATGGGTTATGCTTCGCAGAAGGTATATCTTCAAGTATATGGTATCATTGAAACATATGCGAAAAGGAAGTCGATGTGCCAGAAATAGCCTATGATCCATAGGTATTCCCGAGTAAGAGTCGCTGAGAGACCTCAATGTAGCAAGTGAGAATGCGAAACATTGAGGAATGTGCGCCTGCCATTCAGATATTCACACGAGCTTCATCCCGGAAGCAAGAAAAATGACGCAGACCGCATGTTTCTGCAGAAAATCACCGCGCATACAACCAAATTAGCGCAATTGAGCCAATGAATAGGCGCTATTTCAGGGACTCCAAGCATATTCACAGTATTCTTGGCATTTTGACAACGATATGGGTTATATCTCACAGAGAGTATATCTTAACCCATATCGTAGTCAAACTGCCAACCATAATTCGCGGTCTAACATGCAATCAACATATTGCGATTTTAGTCCGACTACAGCATGAAGAGGGTAAATAGTAGAAATTCTCGATAAAGTTCGCGCAAAATGCAGTTATCTCTTGTCAATTCTTCTTCTTCTCTTCTTCATGCCCTACTGCTAGTAGAGTTGAAGTCCTTGAGAAGAAGAAGAAGCTGAAGATTCCCCCGACCTTTTGAGTTTCACTTCACGGGCGGCGCTTTTCCCTCTGCGTCTCTTCCCCCCGCACACTCTCTCGCGCCCGATAGCAGCCGGATGCCCGACACTAATCACGACTTCTACGCGGAATATGTAAGGAGGCGGGGACAATCGAGGGGAATCCCAGTTATTCGTCCCTACTCAGCTGAGGGGTCTTTGATTGAAGAGAGAGGACCGCCCTATGGAGACAGCAGGGAGGGTGAATGACTCTACTATGAGCTGAGATTGAGAGAATACCACAGGAGAGGGGTCAATACGGCGTACGGCGACGAAATTTTAAGAGGAAGCAGTTGCAACATCGAGATGAAATTTTGCCTGATTTTCGAAGGCACTGAAATATCGGGGAATACGCTGAGGCGAACGAGGGGCTTCTTGACAAGAAAACGGTGCAAAGGTATCATGCATCCCAAATGAACTGTTATTCATTGAACTGTGAATCAGAATCTAATTTTTCAATAAATACACTCCGTGAAACTTATGTCAAATCACGTTTCATGGTCAAAGATACGACGAAATAGCATGAGAAACGAGAGAGGCACAGTCGGTCAAAAAGCGGGACGAGCGTTCTGGGTATAACAGTTCGGGTGGGATGCATAAAACGGTGCAAAAGTACATGGCGCTCCTGTCTTCCACCCAATCGAGCACGACAAAAAGTACGGTTCTCCTATCAAAGCAATTGTGCATTTGCCATTCGTCTAAACTACGCGGAGCAGTTGTCTATGGCGTGAAGAGACAACAGCTCCGGTTAGACGAATGGCAAATACACTAATTGCTTTGATGAGAGAACCCTAATAGAAAGGCGTGCGTGGCTGCACGTTGGAGCACGGTCATAAATAGCTGCATTTCTCTGCTCACCATCAGCACAAAAGGGGTGGATACAAGGAAGTCATTCCTCAGTCATGAGAGGTTGCCCCTCAGTGGATAGAGACGACTGTAAAGGAGAGAGGAATGATGGGAAAGAGATGTCATTTCAATATCAGCAGGTGAATTTCGAATAGTTTATCACACACTACGTGCATGGAAGTAAATGCCCACGACCTTCTTATGCAAGATCTTGAAACGCTTTCTAAATGAGAATGAATTTTATTATTTTTTTCTCAAATTCGAGACAACAGCGATGGAAGAAAGCATGTACAGCTTTATAAAGTCCGTGAAACATACACACATTAGAAAAGTTGATGATATATAACCTACGCTATGTGCACATATGTGCACGCGACATTCATATGAAGGATTTTGAAACCCTATTGCTTTCTTAATTCGAAAATGTCAGATGAATAGACATTCAATCAAGAAGTGAAAAACAAGGACATGCTTATCAAGTCCGTGAAGCTTACACCCAATTTTTTTTTTGTGAAAAGAGATGATGACCTATACTGTAGATGCTATACATAATGCTTTACACTTACGATTAAATATTTCCTTAAATGAATTCGAGGAGATCAGAGCACCGACGCAAAGAAAATTTCAACACCTAAACGAATTGCGTGTAACATAAACGCGGTTGATCGTGAGAAAGAATAGCGATATTTCGAGAATTTATAGGCTGAGCTCAACGCGCATTTTCACAGCATAATATACGCGTATGCGAACCAACGATGGAAGATAAACGGCCGTGAGAACCATGGAGCTATGGAAGTTTGAAAACTTAAAACATTGGATGTGGTGTAACACTAAAGTAAGAGATGTCCTGAGACCTCAGATTGGAATAAAGTTGCCATCATCTCTTGCAGTGAACTTGTGAATCCTGTCCCTCAGGGTTTCAGACATTCAACTTTCCGCAATCCGAGAGGGTTGTTTTCTTGAGACAGGAGTACGTGATTTTGAACGAGCATTATTGAACGAGGTAGGAGTCAGGGTGTATTTAACTCCTAATCGATTGGCCTATCAGACCACCTGCAAGACCACATCCCTCTATGGAATACCCCCTGCCCCCCCCCCTACCGCAATGAAGGCCAGTAAGGTGAAAAGTGATCCAAACTGCAAGAAAGGGGCATTCACGAGCCAAGTGCCAATGATCTTTGTGGTCCGCCCTTCGGCACCTCTTTTTCTTCTTTTCCTCTTCTTCTTATCCCGTCTGCCATTCAAAGATTGAAATGCCAAAGCAGACATGTGCTGATTGATCTGTCTAAAGGTGTGATGTGTCATTCGGAAACAGGGTTGATATTACGTATCCTATCTGAAATGTTATTCCTAGTACACATCTCACACCAGGATGCCACCCTGCTCTCTCATTTTTACGCGTTATTTCGTCGTTGCAGAATATGTTTCAAGTGGGAGATATATAGACTAGAGCAACAGTTCAGTTAGGACGCATAATAGTAGGGTGTCGCATTTGGTGCTTTTCGTGCATTCGTCGTTCGTCTAAATTATTGTGGTAAAAGGAGTTGCAGCCTCTACATGTTGAGCGTGAAACCTATCCAAAATGCTGGCTAATAGTTAGAGAAACGACGAAATAGCACGTGAATTTGAGAATGCCCAGTCGTCAGACAGATGGAGTGTGTGTACTCGGTATATCAAGTTAGTTTTCCACAATAATACTCAGAGAACTCTTTATAATTGAAGATACGCGAAGTGGCCATGAAAAGCAATCAGGGGAAGAAGAAGAAGCTTGAAATAAATGTTAAGACTTTCCAGATACCAACCAAGTCAGAAATGTTCGGAAAGGGTCACAAAATGGTCCCACAAAGCCAGCGAACTCTCTGCAAAGAAAGAAGAGGCGCGAAGTGGCCTCTCCTTTCCTTTCGTAGGGGGAGGGGGAGAATTGAAATTGGAGTGCAGTTTATACAACAACGAGGACGGCTGAAGCACGTGAACAGAAGAGGAACGAGAAAAAGAAGAAGGATGAGCTTCCAGATTAGAGCAGAGGAGGACTTACACGCATAATAATGAACCAGTCCATATCGTCTTGTTCGATTGTCTCATGAAGACCACAACCGATAATTCGAAAACGTTCTGTTCGTTTTTTTACAATTCAATCCTTGATAACTCTCTAACGGGTTGGTGACAAGAATGAAAATAGAATTAATCAACGTCATTATGCATCCTATCTGAAGTGTTATTCCTAGTACGCATCTCAGACTTGGATGCCACCCTGGTCTCTCATTTTTACGTGCTATTTCGTCGTTGCGGAATATGTTTCAACTGTAAGATATATAGACTAGAGAAACAGTTCAGTTAGGATGCATAATATCTGAGTGTTTTTCGCAAGAGCAAACTATTGAAAACGAAGACCTGCTATCGTGTTTCTATTTGAATATCTACACCACTCAGTTTCAGCAAGAACGATGTTCCACCAGACGCCTCTCATTTTCGCATTGTCTTTAGCAGGAGAATAAAATACTCTAAAGTTCCACGGACGCAGGAAAAAATCGGTTCGAAACCCCATTTCATCGGGAATTTTCGAGATGCATATTTAAAACACCCGGAGAAAGTGTTTTATAATATGATGGACAGATACCACATCATCCATCTCTCTCGAATGGGTCCAGAGGAACTTTACAAAGAGAATATTCAATCGGAATGGATTGCGTCTCCCCTACAACCAACGACTATCCACTCTGTGCCAATTTTCACTCATTCATCGATTTTCTCTCAAAAATTGCAGATCTCATTCTAATGTACAAGGCCATCCTCGGTTATTTGCCCTCCCTTTCCTCAATGTAAATAAGACACCCACATTAAGTTACGCTCGTGGACACTCCCAACGAATCATTTTGCACAAATCTAAAACTTCTCTTCACCAAAGATCATTTCTTTGTAGAGCCATTAGAGATTGGAACAGTCTCCCCTCACATCTCATAAATTCCCCCAGTCCCAAATCATTTTCAAATCTCATCAAACATCATATTTTCCCTGCTCATTAATGTATTTTTTCTTATTCAATCCTACGCCGGTTATTGAAATGAAATGAAGTGCACTGACCACTGTCAATTATTCTTGATCACGAAATTAACCATGCGATAAACATCTTATTATTATTATTATGGAAAATTCAAAACAAAATAATTGCGACAAGTAATGAGACCGGGTCAATCAGCTTGTTTTGAGGGGAAAGGGTGAAAGGGCAAGCATATAATAATGAAATGGGAAGAGTCTCAGGGACGCCGCGAGGACTCCCATTATTATTTAGTATCTGCTGAGTCGAGAGGGCACTCTCTAGCTGTCAATACTCTATTCTGAGAGGTTGTCTCTCACCTGTGGAGACTTTTCAGCATGAAATGCAGCTGAACGGCATAAAAATGAGTGAAACGCAGCTCAGAACGAATCTCCAATCGTTACGAGTCTCATCGGAGTGGGATGTAGTTCGGGGTGACAGACAAGAGCGACATTGAGATTTGCGCCATGATCGAGCAATGGACACTTGAGCCGTGACAATGACGACAACGATAAAGATTCTCTTCATCTTGTTCTCTCGCTGTCATTCCTCTATGCTGAAGGGCTATCGCTGGTTTGTAGAATGTAGAGAATCCTCACCATGAAATTTAGCTGAACAGCATAAAAATGAACGGATTCCAAGCAGAAATTCACATTTCTGTCGTCTAATTCCCTCGTGGCGATTGTCTCTCTCAACTGACGGACAACCGCCACGAGGGAATTACACGACGGAAATGCGCCCTTCAGATTCCGTTCCCTAATCAAACGCGTCTCGAATCTGGCTCCTAAATTATCCAGACGGCGAATGAGCTGTTATTGGAAATGTAGTGGGTAGGAATGTTTCAGCGTTCCACATGAATGTCTAGCTCTTCAGAACTGTTTTTCTCGTTTGTTTTTCATTTTGCTACTTCAGAATAGGTTAAATTTTAAAAAGTAAAAAAAAATCTCTTCATCGAGTTCACCTGAAACACGAATGAGATCTACTGTTTGAGCATTTAAGAAGTCTTTCGCAGTTATATATTTCTCACTCTCCTGACTTGTAGCCACCTTGTGCGGGTCAATCGCAAGAATGAGTCAAGCTCATCTCCTCACAGAGAAAGAAATCTGTCACCCAGCCACAGATTGTGAACGCCCAATCTGAAATTAGAGTACTCGCAGATTCATTTTGTCACCCAGCCACAGTTTAATCTGTGGCTCGACGACAGATTCAGTCTGTGGATACTCAATCTACAGATTGGTCGACAGATTTTTTTCTGTGTGCTATCGTATCCAAAGCATCTAGGATTCTCAAATAAATCACGTTTTTTGGCTATTTCAATTGGCGATTTACGTCAAGAGAAGAATCAAGATACGAGAATGAATACAAGAAGAAGATGTGCCCTTCACATCAAGAGAGGTTGGAAGAAGTGTAGACGTACGAGAATGAAGAAACATCTGGCAGATTGAGATGGCCTCGTTATTGAGATTGTGACAGGACGAGGGGACAATGGAATATGTTTCACAGGACGAATATCTTGCTGGCTACAGAGTTGTTCTGTTGGTGACAAGAAATTCCCGATTTTATGAATAATATAACAATTTGACACATCTTTATATTAGGAGATGTGGGGCATTTTTGCTTAAAATTTGATTCATTTTCCGCAAAGACAACTCCCCTCCAGTTGGTCATTACTGAGATTGATCTTGGAATACGGGACAATAGCATGCATTCATATATGTTTCATGAGATGAATATTTATTTGGCTAGACGAGCTTTGTCAATTCCTGGCTGTGATGAGGTAGTATAGGATAAATACAAATTTTATCAATCAGAACGTGAGCTCTGACGGCCAAGATTAGTCTTCGACTAATCATTAAAAATCTTACGTTAACACTTCTTCTCGACTAATGAGAAACAGATGGAATCCCAAAGTTCATTCCATCTCTCTGTGCACTCCATCGTGCGGTAGTCTCTATGATTTCAGATCGGAAACGCTTTGGACGACTTTCTGCCGAACCTCTGTTGCCCACTCCAACCACTATTATCGAAGAACATTGTCTTTTCAAAAAAAACTTCTCTATTTTTATAGAGACTTCTCGAATATATTTCATCAAGACTTCTCGAATATATTTCATGCAAAGATTTCAAGCGAAAAAATATCAATTCTTATGCTTATGCCATTGATAAATAATAATGAATCACGACTTTTGACCGATTGAATCTCCTGCATTGAATTATACCGTAATCTGATCACAGAAAGACGCCACGGTCTACTCCGAGTCGCATTTTCTCACCTCACTCACTTCTTCCTTTGCCCTTCCATCAAGGAATCCATTCAGAAAATGCTCGAAAATGCCTCCTTTGGAAGAGAAAAGAAGTAAGAGTTTTTCCATCTTTCCGCATTATTCTTTCTTTTGAGAACGCCTTTCAGCGATAAAAACAAACTCATTCGGTATTCACCAATGAAATACGTTTCGTGATGTGTTTTGTTAATTCACATATCATTGGTGACGAAACCAGTGA
Organism: Diplogasteroides magnus; assembly: GCA_014805445.1. NCBI lineage: Eukaryota > Metazoa > Nematoda > Chromadorea > Rhabditida > Diplogasteroididae > Diplogasteroides > Diplogasteroides magnus. Next base: position 4,011 of record JACMIF010001673.1, on the reverse strand, counting down.
AAACATGTCATTCAGAAAGAAATAGTGTGAATGAAACATACTTAAACGTCACATACTTATCACAATGTTTGTGAGAGACAGTTGATTCTCCAGCGTTTTTCAGCGAAAAAAATAAACTCATTTGGTTTTCAATAATGAAATAGATGGATTGAAACTGTGTAGTTTTATAAGGAACGCCCAATTATGGGTTACGATAAATGGCCTTTGTCTTTCGATGACTCATATAAAGGGGAATGCGCCACTTATGTAAAATTGGTTTTGCTCAATAATAGCTTTTGATTTCTAACCAATTTTCTATGTTTCAAGATATCTAAGATCACGGAAAGCGCATCAACTTTTATTTTCATGGTTTGCCCGGATATGTTTCCCGGCGAGATAGTGATGCTCTGTCGCTCAATTCTTCGCTGTATCCATGGCAAATAAAAACATTTAGAAAAAATAATTATCTCAGAAGTTAATAATAGGAGCTAATGTCTCACTGACGGTCATTAGTAGCGATCATGCGCGAAAGGTCTGAATGACCGCTACTAAAGATTCGAAAGGCTAGTCTGGAAATTCGGTGTGCTGACCTTAGGTCCGGTTGGCCTAAGCAGCCATCGGTGAAACACTTCGAAATCCGAAACACTTTAACTTTATCTTTCACATTTCGATGCCCATATTCTGACAGTTCTTCCACAACGGGTTGGAAGTGGCCTGTCATCAGTACACCTCCGGATAAACGGTCTATGAAGATGAGTAGGCATGGAAAGTGAGTGTACTCTTTTAAAATCGGAATCGTCAAATTACGCAGAACGATTTATTCGCAATTGCGGAAATAGTGAAGCCAGTGGAACACTTTATTCCAGGAACAGTAATTCTCGTCAGCGGTCGTTCGTTGTGGAGGAAAGAACAAGGCGGGTGTACTCACATATCGAGTCAGTAGACAACGGAGACAGACGGAACAAGCGTTGTTCGGAGGATTGGATGTTGAGAAATTGGGTAAAACTTGAATCTTGAATACCTTGCTCAGCCATGTATCGAGATTGCTCGGTATTATTTGTATCTTTTTTTTCTAAATTTCAGGGATCGCGTGAGAATATTGTGTGTTGTAAATTTATTGGAATAAATGGCATGGTTGAAACATAATTGATTAATGCAATTCGAAGAACCGAATCTTTGGACGAGTAGTTGCGGAAACTCTAGCGCCTACACCAGCCACTATTATTGGCGTATTTTTATTGTAGCGTGTCTTGTAAGTTCACGGGAATATATGACGAGAGTGAAACTTAACCAAATAGTGCAATTTGCAGATCCGAAACGATTTGTCGCTGCCGATCCTCTGGTTCCCACTCCAACAGCTGTTATAAAGGTATTGTTTATCGAAGAATATATTATTGTATCCACATATTCCTGTTTTTTTAAGTAGATCTTATTGATTGTGTAGTTAATAAATTTGAAATATCTAAGTTGTCAAAAAACAAATATGTTTCATACAAAGAATATAACAAAGAAAAGACAATTCCGGTGTTTCTGGAGCTTGTCGCTTGTGGTATCAAAAAGCAATAATAATTAAATGTATTGCCGTATTGTGTTACCTGACTGGAATTCAACCGTAATCTGATTATAGGAAGACGACACTGCGGTCTACTCCGAGTCGCATTGTCTCACCTCACTCACTTCTTCCTTTGCCCTTCCATCAAGGAATCCAGAAAATGATCGAAAATGCCACCGTTGGAAGAGAAAAAAAACCAAAATCAATATACTCACCGCTGTATTCCCGCGTCACTTTATTGCAGAAAAAGCAAGTCTCGTCCGCGGTCGTTCGTCGCTGTGGGCAAGAATAAGGCTTGTGTACTCACATCTCGAGACAGTAGACTACGGAGACAGACGGAACCGGCAGTATTCTGAGGACTGGATGTTGAGAAATTGGGTACGCGGACATATATAGGGCGAAAGTGATCTTCTCATCGCACGCTCGTACGTAGTCATCTTGTCATTTCATGCAACGGCACGATGGAACCTGCAAAGTAGAGAACCGCGGACCAGACAGGAGGGAATACCGTACTCATGGGGTCAAGACTGTGTCCTCTCCCAACTCGTTTAGAGATGTATTTTGTGATTCCCACGCATTTCCAGTGCAAAAACCGCTGAGAACGTTTCTGTCAGGATAATCAATGATGAATGAAACACACCAAATCATCACATCAGGATTACCAAAATGTTTGATTGATAAAGAGACTCTTACAGCGTTGAGAAATACAGCAGCGAAATGGACATCATACCACTGCTAAGTGTGAATTACGCGACAATGTCGTAAATGATGTTGCTTTTATTTCACTCGCAAATTTTTAGCGTATATTTTTTTCCTGAAAATGAAAATTTGAAATCTTGAATAGTTTGCTCAGTTGCTATACAGCTATCAACAGCAGTCTGAAAAGGCGCTTTTTATAATAATACTGTGTTTCGTATGTAAATTGCGTATTACAAATTCATGGGAATATAATGAGGGACTGAAACATAACTAATATGCATACCAACTTATCTGTTACTCTTGCGTATACATAAATGCCGCTGTTAAACCTATTTGAAATCGTATGTAAAGGACAGAGAAAAGATAAAATATCACGCAAAAATGATGCTGACAGTCGGGCAACAAACTTAAGGAGCGTATTGAGTGCAACAGTTCGGGTTAGAATGTTGGTAGGGTATTTTTTTTAAATAGAGACTCTTTCAACCACTGAGCTTTTAAAAGTTCACGCGAATATCTGGCGGGACTGAAACATAACAGAATAAAGCGATAAACAGGTCGGAAACTCTTTGGACGAGTAGCTGCCGAACCTCTGGCGCCCACTCCTCCAACTATTATATGAGACATCTTCTGTAAGGGTGGACCACCCCTTTGCACAGTTTCTCAACTTTATGTCTCTGAATTGGCTGAAAACTTGGTTTTAGGGTAAATCGACCCCGTACATCACGAATATGAGGTCCGCTTGACATGAAAAAATTCATTGCCTCAGGGCATGAAAAAAATCGCAAAAATTGCCAAAAATTTGAAAAAATTCCGATATGTTCAATTGATGAGGCATTCGAATTCAGCCCATTGAAATATTCAAACGGCGTGAAAGTCAACGTGAAATTTGAAAGCTTAACTTCTTTCCCGGGGTTCTACAACTGTAGAAACGCACAAAAACCTAACTTCACTTTGTGATGTAGTTTACTCTTATGCTCTGGACTTTGTTTTTTCTACATCGGGGATATAAACCATCATCTTACCCACTAGACCACCGTGTATCAATATTAAATTTGAACCCTTAGCTTTTCTTCTGGGGTTCCACAACTGAAATGACGCACAGAAGCCTAGCTTCACTTTATGATATAGTTTACTTACATGCCCGGACTTTGTTTTTTGGCAGTTCACCTCGTTACTGTGCAGCAAAATTGTCATCTCCGATTTGGCTGATTTTGATATATACGGTAGTGATGGCTGAGTGAATCTCAATTCGTGGGGGAATCCCAAGCGCGCGCGGTCGTTCGGATTCCCTTTCATCGGAATCCCAATGAGAGCGGTCGTTCATTTTAGGATTCCATGGAATCCCAAGCGGTGTGTTTGGGATTCCATGGAATCCCAAACTTTCAGTTGTGATTTCATGGCCAAAATATCGCTTTTCTTTGAAAAACTTTTTGATTAGAGGTTTTCAATTATGGAGAATTCAGATATCATCATCATTTCTTTCCTAGGAATGAACTACGTAACGTTTTCTGAATTCAAATTCACGATTCTTGCCATAAAGGGCATTTTTAAAAACATATTTTTCATTGCAGGTGCATTTGTTTTCCTGGATTACAATATTTGCATACTCGAATGCAGTAATGAGATTCCACGTGTCGCTTACACCGCTTCTTGAACAACAAGAGAAAAGCGGTGATTATTTTTTAGGAATGAGAAATGGTTGTGTTTTTTGAATTCTCCACAATTGAAAACCTCTAATCACACATTTTTTTAAAAGAAAAGCGATATTTTGGCCCTGAAAA
>JACMIF010001672.1:0-22165 GCA_014805445.1 Diplogasteroides magnus | reverse complement strand
TTATGATTTTTCTAATGAAAAGGGCGAAAATCGACTTTTTCAAAAGTTCATATGGCTCTATATCAAAAACTAGGGGTATGTGTGACCTCTCCATTCTACAAGTAACTTCTGCACTGATAAGCATAAAAACGCACTACATTTTAGTCCGTTCGAAATAACTTGACAACGTAGTGACAGAGGTGGCTATTCTTGGTCCGGTCTTATAAATACAGCGTCTTAACATTGATGAGATATGTCTCCAAAGAGGATACGGTACCTGATGTTCTCTGATTCAGGACAAATTTGACACTCCCGATGAGCTGAGCCTTGCACATGGAGAGGCACTACACCCGTATGTGAGGGATGCATGGTAGGGTTGTATGCCTTGATTGAACAGTCTGGCGAATTATCCCTTCGAAAATTCCATTAACCGAACACTCGAGGAATGCTCACTAACATTCAGTCAGGGAATGAAAAAATTCATCTATTCAGGTGATTGCTACGCCCTGGAATAAGTCGACTTCCTTCACCTTCCGAAATAGGAGCTCACTGATCAGTTTCCATTCCCAAATTCGTTTTACAACAGTCGCCACATTCAGTATAGGTATATGTAGCGTTAACTTCAAGTGATCTTCCTTATCATAGACGACAAAGAAATATGATAGGATCGTGTATATTTGCACCATGAGGTGAAATGGGCACATGAGACGTGTGAAAATGACCCATTATGACGAAAATACCCGCAGCGCTCGTGTCATCCATCCTAATTGTATCTCTTTCAGTCCTCTCGAACCGACTTTTGGTCATCGGTACTGGACTAACAATGCGCCGGAGGCCAAAAAGCTGCACTGAAGAAAATGGTCATCCATTGTAAGAGTAGTAGGAATGACAATGAGGAGTGCGAGTTCTCTTTCAGTCATGGGACATCTGTGAGGTGACGAAAATTTCGACCATTTATGCGAGCTAGAGGCCATCAAGATGCTCTGAAATTACGACCAAGGAGTTTATGTGCACTTAAGAATTGTTTTAGAATAATTTGTTTGTTTTCGCCTTTCTTCCCTAATGTCTCCTCTTTGCGATAAATAATTTGTGCCATATCGTGGCTATTGTTGGGAGACGGGCCAAATACACCAATGAAAGAAGTTCGTACAATAAGTGCACATAAGATCAACAGAACACTGTTCAGAACAGAGCGACTCGAATGAAAACATTTATCGACTCCGTGCAGCCTAAGAGAGCCCTTCTCTCGCTTCTCTGGACTCTCCATATTCTCCGTACTGTCTGGCCCCAATGATGTGCCCAAGCATCATAATGGAATGGAGATAAGCTCAAAAGAACGAAATAGATGTCGAATGAGCCAGGGTCAATCCGCTGCAGTGCAAAAAGACGCTATACCTTCTTGGCAGTTAAGGGTCATCACATCACTCCTCGTCCCTTCACACACAAGGTGCTTCGTTCATATCTGCTTGTCACTACTTTCATCATCTCATCGCTGACATAATTGTGAGTAACAGTACGAATTCATTTGAAGGTTACAGTTTATTTATTATTCGTGTAAATGGAACTGATATAGCTGGTACACATGGCGATTTTTGGCCGTGTTATGCGCTAAACAACGGAAAAAATCTTATATAGAAATCCTGAAGCATATTTGAACACACTGTGAAAAGCATGAATATCTGATATCTTTGGATGCTGTTTGATGTAGACTAATTAAAATTTAATTTTAAGAAAGTATTTGACTCATTTGAGCGAGGAGAAACTGAAATATCAATTAAAATCATGAAATTGAAGAACATTTCAGATATGTTTCAATGCGTCCTGAAATACTCGGGCGTATCAGTTCAGTTTACATGAGTAATAATGTGATAATTGTAGGATTGGGAAAAAGATGAATGTCACATTTGTCGATCATCTCATTCGGAGGTCATAGCAGCATTCGACGCCAACGTAATGCCTAGCTGATACAGAAGGCATGATCTTCTAGGTATCACCAGCCGTTGCACAGGGATCACTGAACTCAACTGTACATTCATCTTTTCTGAAGTCCAGGAGGTAACAGAAGTGCTCTTCATAATGTATAAATACGACAACTTAAGAACAAATGCTGATCGACTGTGTCACTTCCGGTCCATGTATCGTCTCACTGCAAGTTGGATCCTCTCCATCGCCTCGTAGTACAGTGCCAGGTATGTCCTCATGGACGCTTCTGAGAGCAACGATGATTTGAGAACTATCTCTCGTACTGCTGAGTGTCGTGCCGACGATATGGATACACGCATAGTCCCTGAGAGTATGTTCTCATATAATTGCATTGATCATATCGTACTTGTTTATTGAATTGGAGTTTTACAAGATAAACATGTGATAGCTTCATCAGTTTTTCACACATATCCCATAAGGGAAGGTAGTACATAATTGGTATTGATATTGCTCGCAGAAATATATTGGCGTGCGTTATTCATAACTGCTTTGTATGATTGTATCATGTTATAGTAAAACATGAATACATTAACAGTTCATATCTGTATTTATTCATCTGTTGTATCATATTTTGTGCAACATACATGGATCAACAATGTTCATTCATTGTCAAGAATGAAAACAACAACGGGTAACAGGGGGAGCTCTCTCTCTCTGATTTTCGCTTTTGATTGGGTCGCTTTTCCATATAGGGGCTTCCTATCGCGTGTAGGGAGTTTTCCCATTCTTCCCTTCTCTGTTAGAGAGGGAACATGCCAAGGAATAGATCTCTTAAATACAGGAAGAAAAATCACTCTTTATCTTACAACAGGGTAAAGGGACAATAGCAATAATGGGACATTCTCTCGTCTAGTAGTGAAGGGAAGTGTGAACGAGAGCTTACATAGGAAGCAGTGGAATGTGAACGGAAATGGTACGAGAAGATAAGTGACCTTAGGATAAGGGAAACGGAAACAGATATTCGGCCATGATGTAGTTTCAATGAAGGACACTTCTCAACCATGACACTTTGTACAGATAATCGTAAACGAGAGTTTGCCTCCCGTAAGGTTGACACTGCTGGACGATTCCCTATTACGAGAGTCTTCGCCCGATTGAAATTCCACTGCGATTGAACGCGTGAACGCCACCACGGGGTCTCTGTTACGCGACGAGAAGATTTGATGGAGTGCAGGTCGCCTGGAGAGAACCGCTCAAGCTGTTGACAGTAGTAAGGTGGCTATGGACGCGGACGCTGATGCCTTACGAACTCTGCAACAAGGGTGTGCGTTAAACAGGAATAACAGTTGGATACGCAGAACGGGTGCAAGTATTTGATTAGAATCTGATTGAACGGGGGATAACGAAAGATGCGAAGCGGTTCGTAAATTATTTGCTGGACTTACAGATCTCTTTGGGAGGTCGTGATTGTGGTTACGCAGACTGATAATCAGAGCAAAGGTGTGTTGAGCTATCAAGGAAGAGTGAAATACCGAGCGTGGTGTGTAGGACCTGAGCAAAATATGCGAATAACATGAAAAGGACTAGTCAATATTTTCTTAGGGAAAATCACTCACCACAAACTTTATCGTCGTGTAGGGACGGTTGAAGAAGGAGTAAGTGAAATGAGTTACTGCGCAGGTCAATTGATAAGAAGAAGAGAAAGAGCAACTTAGAGAGAACAGTAATTAGAAGAATTAGAGACAAGAAGATGAAATGTAACAGCGAAAACAAGAGTAATTGCAATTCGGGGTCAAAGACACGAGCGCCATCGACTGTAGGAACCATTCACCGCTTATTTCCTTATGAATCAGACAAAGACTCTTGTTGACTTGTCGAGTGCGTGGAAAAGGAGCTTTATCTGATCGTTCTTATGTGTTATCCCACAAGTTCGATTATTTATCAAATCCTGCTAATGTCATTTTACTCCCCTCTTTCATAGGGATCGGTCTGACATTTTCCATTCAATTAACCATGATTCCTCGCTTACCCCTCTAAACTTGACGTTGTCTGTGCTGACACTTCATGACCAGAATTGCATTCTTACCAAGTAGAACGACCCTTTCTGATAAGAGAAGACAATGAATGTCATTCCCTTCTATCAACTTTCGATGGAAAGGTGTCGCTATCTGTGACTTTAGCCCAATTGTCATTCGTCTAATCTCCGCGGAGCTGTTGTCTATCACATGAGAGAAACAACAAATCCGCGGAGAATAGACGAATGACATCTGCCACTGATAGCGGCACCTTATTCGATAGACAACGGAAATTTAGAGGAAATAGGGAAACGATAGCAGTGAGAAGAGACTGATGACAGCCACAGATAATGCATGGTATCAAGCATAAGAGGCGCATTCAATACCCGACAATCACTCCATTCCCTCTCTTATACAGAGGTGCTTGTAATTGTCTATCACACGAGAGAGAGTACAGCTCCGCGGAGATTAGAAGAATGACAATTTCAGTGATACCCGATTCGATAGACAACGAAAAATTTGGAGGAAATTGAGAAGCCAGAGCAATGAAAAGAGACTGATGACAGCCACAGATAATGAACTGAAAGGAGTATAAGACGCGAATTCAATGCCCGATAATCACTCCATTCCCTCTCTTATACAGAGGTTCTGAATTGCTTCCTACGAAGGAAATTTGTTGAATTATGCTTCAAATAAATCACGAGGTAAACGGTTTATTTGGGCCGCAAATATATTAGAGATTTAGGTAACAGTCAATGTCAACAAATATCATATGCACGAACGATTCCTATTTCAAATTTTACACTCCCGATGAACTGCGCCTTGCATATGGCGCGGCATTACGCCCGTATTTGAGGGAGAATGAAAGGTGACAACGTCGTTCGAAATAGGAATCTCACTGCCTCCGTAGTACCTTTTCACCATTCACGCTTTGATGTAAGCTCGAGCTTTACGGTGGAGAATACTACGGCGGCTGGTCAGTCTCCATATCCAATTCCTTTTTCCACAGCTCCCTTCATTCCCGTAGAGGTGTTTGGTATATGTAGCGTTAATTACAAGTGATCTTCCTTATCATAGACGACAAAAAATATAATAAGATCGTGGATATTAGCACCAATGAGGTGAAATGAGCACATGAGACGTGTGAAAATGACCCATTATGACGAAAATACCCGCAGCGCTCGTGTCATCCATCCTAATTGTATCCCTTTAAGTCCTCTCGAACCGACTTTTGGTGATCGGTACTGGACTAACAATGCGCCGGAGGCCAAAAAGCTGCACTGAAGAAAATGGTCATCCATTGTAAGAGTAGTAGGAATGACAACGAGGAGTGCGAGTTCTCTTTCAGTCATGGGACATCTGTGAGGTGACGATAATTTCGACCATTTATGCGAGCTAGAGGCCATCAAGTTGCTGTGAAATGATGATCGTCCAGTTTGGATGCAATTAAGAATTTTTTAAATAATTTGCTTGTTTTTGCCTTTCTTCCCTTAATGTCTTCCCTATGCGATAAATTATTTGTTGCATATCGTGCCTGTTGTTGTTGGGAGTGAAGACGGGTCAAACACAACAATGGGGGGGGGGGACTGTGTACAACAAGTGTACACATGAGATCAGACAGATCAACAAGAAATAAGACATCAACCGTTTCCCTGCAGCTCAACAGAGCCCCATTACATGTTTCTTTGGCCTCTCCACATTCTCCGTACTCTCTCGCACGAATGATGAGCTCCCCCTCTTGCAGTCCCTGATAACATGCAAATAATATTCGCGATCACTCATTCGACACTAGGTACATATATTATTGTGGTAAACGGAGTTGATAATCAGCCTCTATATGTTGAACGTGAAACCTATTCCAAATCATGGCTAATGGTCAGAGAAACGACGAAATAGCACGCAAATTTGAGAGTGCACAGTCGTCAGCCAAATGGATTGTGTGTATATATCATGCTGGTTTTCCACAATAATACCCTAGTTATTAAAATGCAAGGAATTTCAGGATGTGTCCAATCGCTAGCGGGATTTCTCTGTGACAAAGTACAAGCAAATGTGGCCCAAACATCATTGTGCGAATGGCTGATAAGGGCGAAAGAGGGAAGTAAAACTTGAAGGGTAAGCAGTGACAAACACTGAAAGCCGGATAGTTTCATTTATTCGATAAAAAACCGATAATGAATTAGTTCAATACGTACGGTTCACAAATTATTAATTAACTATTCATTCATGAAATTCAGCTGCACGATGATTTTCCTCGTCCTATTAATTCCTGCAGTTTTGATCCCTCCGTTGGATCCTTACGGCCTCCATATCCTCCAATTTGTTTAGAACCGCGTTGATGTCAGCTTCCGTAGTGTTGGGATCGTTAGAATAATCGGAGGCAATACGAATTGCTGTCATCATGAACTGATATTCGCATAGGCGAAGTAGCATATTTACTTCTTGATTAATGGCAGTTATGACGAAGGTGAATTCTATCAAAGCATCATCAATTGTCCCTGAACATGAGAAGGCCGATTACAGTCATAAGTGAATGCTGAGAGAATGACAAAGCGCATTCCTTCTCTCTGCTAGAGACTGTGAATTGACTCAGATATTGACAGCCGTTCATGTCTAGTCGTCCAACTTCGTTCCTAGTAGTCGTCTCTCCCTTAGAAGAAACAGCCGCTAAGGATGAAGATAGACGACGAGAAATGAACGGCTGTCAATATCTGGGTCATTTCACGGTCTCTACTCTCTCCTTCCTCGTTCTCCCGGTCGTCTCTAGTGCTTTGACACGATCGCATAATAGAGAGAACACACAAGAGGAATGCACTTTGCCATTCTTTCTGCCTTCACTAACAGTCATCTTTCCAGATCCAAATGTAGTTTGAGTGTTGACTGTGAAGAGCTCAGAAAGTCCAATAACAGTTGATCTGATTTGTCCCTGCTACAGTTTGATCACAATATTTTCTCCTTCAGGGTGGAATTCTTTTGTCGTCGTTGTCCTTCGCACTTTCCATATAGATTGAGAAGAATGTTCTGCAACATGTTGAATTGAAGCCAATTCTTTGATTCCTCGCATGAGGTACGAATGAAGAGAGCGGATCAGCCTGAGTGATTTTGATTATGAGAGTAATCTTGAGGAAATCATGAAACGGGTGAAAACCCCGTATTCCCATTTAAACTATAAATATTAGTGTCCTTTCAATGATCAAAAAGGCCAGATGCGAAATAGTTATTTTAATTACTAATACTGGGATTTAATTGAAAATTATTTTTTCACAACACCTCTAATCAGTTGATTTATGCCATTGCTGACCTTGATGTATAGAATGAATCTTGACCAATTCACTGATGCTGCATCTAAGACAGCGTCGAAAAATGTAGAATCATGTATAGATCCTGCAACACGATAAGCGAATCATTGGAATACTTGGATTTTCGTGATTTTCGTGAGGTAATTTTCGAAAAGGATTATACTTGCGGTATTTTCTGTTGAAACTGTTGTGAGAGAGAAGATGGGCACATTTAATCGAAAACGATTACTGAGGTGATTTTCGATGTGTTCGTTTAGGGGTTTATATTGAGAATTGTGAGAGAAGACAAAAATGAGAGAGGACACGGGAATATTTAATATTTTTCGGAACGATCACTAAGAATCAGTGAACGTTTGAACATAAACGCACAATATAATAGTAAAGTGCATCCGATCTGAAGAATGAAAATGGAGAAGGAAAGGCAGGAATGGGTAGACGGGGCCATGGCGACACAGAGAAAAGGCGCAAGCATTGATTCACCTCAAGAGAGAGGATTTCAAAAGAAGGATGGGGGAGAGAATAATGGAGACCTTCTCCTAGAATATCTTTCTTTCTCAATTTTAGCTTTCGAAAGTGCATAATACGACGGAGAAAAGTGTATGGATGGGGAATAGTGAAGGCAGAAAGAATGACAAAGTGCATTCATTCTCTCTGCACTCTCATTCACTAGGTCGTCTCTAGTACTTTGTCTCGACCGAGCGATAGAGAGAACAGACAGGTGGAATGAACTTTGCCATTCTTTCTGTCTTCACTAATGGAGAAGGACGATGGGAGTAGGTGAATGACCATTAATGGAAAAGTGGCCAATTGATATTTGAGCTATCGACTTTATTGGAAGGAAGACATCGAATGTAGGGTGTCGCTCATGATGACCGGGACCGAATCGGAACCGACGAAGACAGAGAATGAGTCACTAGTGATCGAACTTTACAATGCAAATAAGTCGGAACTTTTCTGACGTGGTTCCAACGCTCATTCGGCCCAATTCAACCTGATGTTGCAGTGAGAAATGAGTTCCGATGAGGGAACGACTTTTGGACTGACTTTTGTCTGTGCTCTCTTTCGACCCATCGAGTAGGGCAGGCGAGAGAGAATGACTCCCTGGTGCGCACTGATGAAAAACGGTCCATAAGTCGTTCCCTAGCTTGTTTTTGCATACATTCTGTTCTCTCTTTACCTCTTGCCGCCCTTCTCCCATCCCCCATAATTCTTTTGAAACCCTGTCTCTTCTCCAATAAGGAGAGTTCGCGCCTTTTCTCTTTGTCATAGAATGCCCCTTTACCCTTTTCCGCCTTTCCTTCTCCATGTTCTTTCTTCAGGTAAAATACTTTCTACAATTTGACTTTTATATTTATCATTTTCTGTTCAAAAATGTTCATTCCAAATATATATGTGCCAATGATCGCTTCTTGTGTTGCAGGATCCATGCATGATTCTACATTGCGACGCTGTCTTATTATTGGGTAAGCGGGCCAAGAAAGATGGCTCCGATGCCTCCCAATGCCTACTTGCGCAAGATAGGAGAACATTTATCAAGTGCGTGAAACTTATTTTCATGCATTGGAGGCGAGGTAGAGAGACTGGATGACCGAAGGGAGGGAGCGCACTTTTGAGTTCTGATATGGGATCTTCCCTGTCCATTTGGAACCCGGAATCGGTGCGGAGCTTCAGTGTATGAAACAGCTTGTGCTACTGCTTAGGTGAACGTTAGGGGAAGTTCTGCCAGCCTGTTATCACGACTGTAGGCACATTTTGGAGAGTGTTCCAGAGCGGCATTAGCCGCCCTCGGAACATTTTAACCCAACAATACACACAAGAACAGTGAATTGTTCAAGATTCAATCAATGCATCAAGGTCAGCACTAGAGAACGACTTATGGACCGTTTTTCGTCCGTGCGCACCGGCGAGTCATTCTATCTCGTTAATGATTGAATATCGGTCGGATGACCGTACAAACGAAAGCAAGTCCAAAAGTCGTTCCCTAGTCAGCACTATAATATACAAGTGATTAGAGGGTTGTGAATCAAAAGGTTTTCAAGCATTATATCGGATTGAATATCGGATTGAAAGGCTGAATCAACTACCACCAATCTACTACTCCTCGATATCGGAATGAACGCCTCTCTCTTCATTCCGCTATCAACTATATCGTTTACGCGGTTACTAGTTCTAAATCGGACAAATTATCGTCGTTCATCTCCGCAAAGCGGTTGCCTCACACCTTGATATCCAAGAGAGCTGCAGAGAAGAATGATGACGAATTTGCCGATTTGGAACAAATCGTTTTTACCCGTTTCATGGCTTCCTCAAGATTACTCACATAATCAAGACTACTCAGGTTAGACAACTCTCAATCACCATATGGATCTGTAGAGAAGAATGAATCAAGATTGTGCAGTCAAAATACTTTTATTTTCAATTCCAAACGAGAAGAGTGTTTTTTCATTACTGACAAATTGAATAAAATGTACAGAATAGAGGCATTGTACCTTAGTTCAGTAAGAGTAGATAAAATTGATAAAATCGATAAATAGATGCCAAAAGATAAAATAGCGTCCGATAGTCCATTGTTCTGCATCCTGCCTATGCCTAGACTGAGTCGATCCTAACGCAAAAGTTAATATCAGCTATTAGCATCATGGCTGCTCACTCTTCTTTTCCAGGAGTCTTCCTGCCTTTCGACTTCTTGGAGACCCGATACCCATACTGAAAGATGTCTACATTCATTTGGTTCCTGCTGCATTTTTCACGAATGTTTGAATTCTCAGCGTTTTGCTGGCAAAACACATAAATACATAACTATTGCATACTGGCTAGTGCAGGTTTCGAAATCAACTTTTTCTATCAAGCAGCTACCAGTTCAAAGCTTACCTTTCCCTGTTTCGACTTGTGGTTGCGAATGAAGAGAAGGATTGCCACCACCAGGGCTACAATGCTTTTGGTCGTTTTTGATGAATGCATTAGCGTTACCGAGGCCTGCTCCGGCAAGGCATGCCCACTTCACCCATGGCGCCGGCCAATCGTAACCTGAAAATGGGCTGTATGATAGATCGATGCTTGTAATGAAAATATAGCAAGCGCACAATAATGACTTAATCTGTAAAAAAATGTCGAAGTGCGTTGCTAATGAGTGATAGAATAATTGAAATTTCTCCGACTGTCTCCCGCTGGGCTGTGGATGTCGACTGCTAATTCTATTACAACGGGCATCTTCATATGACTAATAGGGAACGGGATGCACGCAGAAGTTAACATTTCTGGCGTCTATTTCCCTCGGAGCGATTGTCCAGCATGCAAGAGAGGCAAGAAGTGCATAGAAATGTGCACTTCTGCTTGCATTCCGATCTTTAGTGACTAACCATTATATCCCCATGGAACTATCTCAAATGTTTGCATGACACACCTGTCGTGGCAGAAGCGGACGATGGGGAATCGGTGGGGAGATCGGCAAGAGGCTCTGTAAATACCGAACATCCATTGTCTTCAGCAAAGTGTGAAACTATTCCTATAACCAGACAGGTCTGAAGTATGTGATTTCACAACTGATCAACCAACTGCAATCAAAAAACGCTGATAATGGCGATGCACTTATACTAACTGCTACAAGTACCAAACTGGCAAAGGCGTCCCGTTTCTTTCTTTGTTTTTCGGAATTGCACAAAATTGTCTGTGGTTGTTCGGTAATAAGTCCGTTTGATCTTGATGAAAATATTCAAATAAAAAAGGAAATCGATAGAGGAAGCAATTTTCTACAACCCTGAGAAATTGCGCTATCCAAATTTTGTCGTTTTTCATATAGCCGGAGGGCATAAACTTTAGGTACTGAATAACTTTGTGGCCTTTGAAGACTCCCACGCAGTTTCTGTGCAGGGCGGCTCGGAGTGCCCTTGGGAGTCTACAACATTTTTTTCATAGCTTTATCTGGTAGACAACATGGTTATAATGGCAAAAAAGGGCTAAGATTACGGTATTTGCGCCTATTTAGACCGGTCCACCGTGTCAATAGTGGCAAATGAAGGGGATGACTGGTCAAAATCGACCGCTTTGCATCAAGTTGATTGGCGGAATAGTCATATCAAAAGTGCAAATGGACGTATGACCGATGTTTTCCTATCAAATTGATGCAAAGCGGTCGATTTTGACCAGTCATCCCCTTCATTTGCCACTATTGACACGGTGGACCGGTCTAAATTGGCGCAAATACCGTAATCTTATCCCTTTTTTGCCATTATAACCATGTTCTCTACCAGATAAAGCTATGAAAAAAATGTTGTAGACTCCCAAGGGCACTCCGAGCCGCCCTGCACAGAAACTGCGTGGGAGTCTTCAAAGGCCACAAAGTTATTCAGTACCTAAAGTTTATGCGCTCCGGCTATATGAAAAACAACAAAATTTGGATAGCGCAATTTCTCAGGGTTGTAGAAAATTGCTTCCTCTATCGATTTCCGTTTTTATTTGAATATTTTCATCAAGATGAAACGGACTTATTACCGAACAACCACAGACAATTTTGTGCAATTCAGAAAAAACCAATATCTCGGCCAATAATTGTTTTTAGAAGCATATCGTTTTTTGAGCCTTTATCTACACATCGAGATCTATCTCCACTAATTTTTTCAAGTATCTAGGTCGAAGTCTTGTTTTTGTACCAAATCTGGTCCGAATTCGTCGAACGTTACACGGCCGCCTTCATATATTTATCTACTTGTAAGCAGTCGCCGTGCAAAAGAATGCATAACTGTTCACATTGCCAACATTCAGGCTAATTTGCCCAGTAAAATTGATGGAAAAGACTCAAATTTAATTAATCTGCACGACATTTTGAGTGAGCGCGCAAGATTATTGTGGCTAAAGAAGGAGTAGGAGGAGTCTCCCCTCTGGTAGATCAATACTCTGCCTCTAATTAATTTCATTCCCTCTCTCGTTCCATCTGGGATAAATCAATACTCTCCGTATATTCATTCTTCCTCGCTCCCTCATTTCTCACCGGTCGACTTCTTTAACGTGGGAAGTCTAATGGCACCTTGTTTTCATTCATTTTTTTCTATTCATTCACAAACTTATTCGTGAATGTTTTCAAAGGACACGCCAACCCGTTGCCGCATCCAGCACCCAGATACAAGATAGAAGATCTATCCGTATCAGAGCACACGCTCTGGGGATCAAGGGTAGTAAGTGATTAGTCACAAACATCTCGTAGCATTTCTTCTCTGTAATGATTCTCCCCAATAAAATTGACGGAATATTGAATCCTAGATGGTGACGTTTCTTCTGTGGCCTACTCCTCTTCGTTAACTAGCCCTTTCTAGAACAGTTCCGAGACAAGGAGGGTGGGAGGAAGGGGGAGGTGAACGCCCGCGACGAAATCATTACCAAAAATCAGACAAAATCTGTGAACGATGGGTAACTGTCAATGGACTTCCCTATTTAGCTCTTAGCATGTGGTGCTTTCCCCCCCTCTATATTTGAATAATTCGTGCTACGACTCCTTTACTTATGTCATTTTCCAAATAGATTAAACGACCAACCATGAGTGCAGCGGAGGGAGGTTTCATCAATTCGGTTGCCGTCCTCCTCTCTCCACCATTCGGAATGGCAATGCAGGATTCGATAGGAGTGGCCATTCGTGTCCTGAATAGTTCACTTCGTGTCATCACTCAACTTCATCTCTTGGAGCCTTTCGGAAGACAAAGCTCGGCCAAACATTTCCTCTTTGAAAATGGGGAAATTGTCAGGCACGAATAACACTGGTTCTTGTTTGCTTCCCGATAAAAATATCATGCAGATGTATACCATAATAATTGTTATTGATGTATTCCGAGACGCATTCGCTATTAGCATCTTGGATTGAGGGCATACTACCGTCAAGTTCATGGGAGTTGGGCAGGTGAGTGTGCGATTGATATGAATGGGGGCGCTGCACTGGCCATGGTATGCAGCACAGGACATCTCGGTGTAAAGACAGTCGAGTCTACCTGCAAGATATCGGCCTCAGATCTTGCAACTCATTCTAAAACACGATAGGAAAACGACTGAGAAATATATTTCACTTTGGGAAGATAATTTGCCCAAACCGCGTGTCACGCGAATAGGGCAGCGCCTAGTAAAAGGGTAGGCAGTAAAGTAAAGAAGTTCCCTTTGGGATTCGTTTCCGGTCGATTAGAAGGTCTCTATGGTACCTTACTGAATGATTGCATATTAGAAGACTAACCGGCTGATAAAGTGCTGTGAACGGCGTGAATGAGAGACAGCATCGAGCACAGCTGCTAAATAATTGATGTTATTTGCCTCATTTATTATGCATCCTACCTGAACTGTTATTCCTAGTACGCGTCTCACATCGGGATGCCACCCTGGTCTCTCCTTCTTACGTGCTATTTCGTGGTCACGGAATATGTTTCAAATGCGAGATATATAGACTAGAGCAACAGTTCAGTTAGAATGCATAATATATTGGAACCCAACCAGAGTTTCTTTTTCAAACGGTAGCAAAACGCACTCATCTGTCGTCCAATTATCTAAGAACTGTCGTCTCACTCGTGCGACAGACAACGGCTCCGCGAGATTCTGACCATAGATGAATGCAGTATACCACCGTTTTCGAAATCCTAAGCCCAACCAATATATTTTGCCACTATTTTTCAAAGTTTAAGTCGATAGACAAACCTTGATGCGGCCTGTCCGCATCACGAGTCGAGAAAAGTCTCGGAGAGTGAATAGTTCCCTTTTCCGCTTGGCTCGAATCCCACAACGTTGCATGATTCAACTAGCAACATGATGACACAAGAACATATCTGAGGTACGAATCATCACAAGAAATACCCCTTCGAGCGAAAGCGTTTTTGGATAGAGAATAAGGTTGCCCAAACTGGAAAAAGGGGACGAAATGCGCTGCAGCTATTATGCATACTAACTGAACTGTTGCTCTAGTCTATTCAGTTGAAACATAGTCCGTAACGACGAAATAACACGTAAAAATGAGAGACCACGGTGGCATTCAGGTGTGAGACGTGTTCTAGGAATAACAGTTCAGATAGGATTCATAATATCTATACGTTCTATCCAATTGGCTATCAAATACTAATGGATAGAGGTGAATAAAAAGTAAGGAGTTTATCACTGTAACCATTAGGGCGTCGTTACCAGTGGCTTGAGTGCTATTGGCATTCGTCTAATCTCCGCGGATTGGTTGTCCATCACATGAGAAAGACAACAGCTCCGTGGATATTAGACGAATGGCAATTGCACTAAAGTCACTGATAGCGACACTCTAGTAGCCATAACCTATGTTAGCAAATTGTCCGTAATCGGGGGATTTATTCTTCAAGGGTATCTCGCTTTTTTGATTATTTCGATTCACAGAACACAACATATCTTCATGAGTTTCTAACATCTTGATCACTTGTCATTTGAAGAGGTATGTCACATAATTTCTTGTGCGTTTGTAGAATTCCCAAGATTTATTATGGTATTAAAGTGGTCCGGACATGCACAGGTTGTACTGACTCGAAAAGTGGGCGGAGCTTGCGTTTTGACAGGCAGAGATGACAGATATTTGCTATTCCAGGTAAGGAATAAACTTACAAACTAACGTATTAGCTCCGCTAATTACACTAGTTTGTCGTTCATTTTTCTCCATGAACATGCTCGGCTTGCCACAATACGATAAACAACTCAAGTCAAGCCAGCCGCTCGATTAATCTCCCTCGAAAGTCAGTGATTGATTTGTGAGTGACAATAGCTTGGGTGGAGACGCAGAGAAAAGTTCACTGAAAGTTCGCGAGTTTTCGAGAGGATTAATCGCATGGCAGTACTATCACCTAAGCACCTAAAACAAGAATTTTCTCGAGTTTTAGCAATCAAGAACAGGGGCGTGTCGTCGATTTATCATTGTCCGGACCAATTTATTATTATAATATTTGATGTTTGATCTCAGAACGCTCGTTCTGTGCCAAATTTGCCTAATTTGAGTGTGTCTTGCTGTGATTTGCATGTGAGCTCGACGATCACGTACACAGTGCGGTCTCATTCGCCTCATTCATACAACGTTGTCCACCATGGAGTGGCCGTCGCTTCGACTGGGCGCCCGTCTCTGCCTCATTGTGAGCTCATTTTCGTGATATAGATTAAAGTTATAAGAAATGCCATCTTATAATTAGTAACCGAAATTGTGAATATCATGATTTTCGTGAAATTTCCCGTCTTTTGCAACTATAAAACTAAAAAAATCTAATAAATTGCACTTCAGACTCTTCTGGTTGCTGTCGTCTCCGCTGCAAGTATGTTTCACCTTGTCCGAGGCCGTCATTGAGTTCTCTCGTTTGCTGCTCGTGGCTATGAGCAGTGAAAGGGATATAGCACATCTGCTTGTTATCGTCGCGCTTAGTCAAAATTCGAAATCTCTAAAAAAATGTACTTACACCTATAAATAGATGCGCACTTTCATGGTATCCATTATTACGCATCCCAACCGAACTGTTGCCGTAGTCTATATATCTCGCTCTTGAAACATATTCCGAAATGACGAAATAGCACGCAAAAATGAGAGACCAGGGTGGCATCCTATGTTGAGACGCGTACTAGGAATAACAGTTCAGTTAGGATGCATAATAAGCAAATTCAGATGAATGTCCGCATCCGATCAATATTGACGTTTGCCCAAGGCATGCCGAAAGATGTGGCCCCGTCAAGACAAACGACACGCACATGTTCTGCCCCAATGAAGGAAGTACTACAATCAGAGTGGTTAGTCATCACGATTCATGTAAAACAGCTTGATATTCCGAGTACGAACTGCCCATCTTGATGACGACTGTGACTGTCCGATTCTTTCAGATTCATCCGGAGAGCGGCTCGAACATGAATGTTGCACCGTTCATTCCTTGCAATGCGAATACGAAGCAGTGGTGGCTGCTGCCATGGACAAGAACGCGGCCTACACTCATTTCATGTGCACCGATGAAGTAAAAAGTGCGTTTGGAATCATTGATTCCGGGGTCAGCGGGGTAATCCATAGAGGAAGTGGGGGGATCACGACACTTCCGAACAGGACATTTCCGCACAACGCAATTCCTCGCAGGGGAAATATTAAATATAGATAAATGTTTTTTTCTGGATCATCTCTATGAGATATAGCAACTTTTCTGTTGCAAATGACTCAAAGAATAACGCGTCATTGAGAATAGATTTGGCCGACTGGAGGCGGTTGCCCGAAGGAGAAGACGTGCAAGAATCACGACAGCCAGGAGGACGTATTGTGTCCCGAAGAAGAAATTCTTAACGTTCGCGTGAGTACGAATCACCCATCACAACAGCAGCGCGTCCTTTCCGGCTCAAATGCGTGAATTCCTTTGTTAACGCTTGTAAATACGATCAGGAAAGCATGTCCATGAATGAATTTTGATCTTATCCCACTCAAAATTCCTCAAAACATCAGAACACAAACACTTGAAAAAATTGCACAAAGAATTACGAACATCTGTAACTTCGATCAATATCCATCAACTTTACGGTATATACATTAGAGTCCGGGCTCCAGCAGAAGCACCAAATAATATTATTTACATATACATTCCATGGAAAAGAATATGTTTTTTTTCAGTATAAGCCCAGATTTGCGGAGCAGGTGTCCGATTACAATAAGGGCGTGGGAGATGGATTGTGGTGCTTAACAGATAAGGGCGAATGGATGTGGGGCAGAACCCCGGCATTTGATCCATCCGTCTACTGCGAGAAAGGTTCGATATGCAAATGTGGAACGAATAATAGATGCTTAAGGCATGTCAAAATGCATGAAGCACACTTTTGATTAATTGATTATATAATTCTCGATTTATTGATTTGTCGATATTTCAGACGACGGCGGTAACGTGCCTGCGCCTTCTAAAGGTGGAACATACTTCACTTCACAAGACATACAACTCATTTTCCTACATGAGATCGTATTTTTATTTGCATTTTATGCAGAGTGAATATGAGAAAGAACACTTTTGATTGGCCCGTGCATTGATTTGGGGTCACAGACAACTGCGCCATGATCATTTGTGACATTTTGGTGAAACACGCACTTGCGCAAAACGAACTTGGAGCAGTTATGTTTCATCGTTATTTGGGTTTTCGGTTAGCCGACTCGCAATGATTACATTGCAAAGTATTATGCGTCCTAACTGAACTGTTGCTGTAGTCTATTTATCTCATAGTTGAAACATACTCCGTAACGACGAAATAGCACGTAAAAACAAGAGACCAGGGCGGCATCCATGTGACAGATGCATACTAGGTATATCAGTTCAGATAAGATGCATAATACATTGCAAAGTATTACAGAATGCAAGATGGACAATCTGGAGTGCGTCGACGATCGAGTATGCGGCGAGGCCTGGTCAACTCAAGAAGTGTTTTGTTGGGATGGATTCACGGCGCAGGTCGAGGTGGGTCGTAGCATTATTATTCTTTTCAAAAATAATATTTTGTGTCATTGTAGCTGCTTTTCGCATTATCTTTCACTATGATAGCTGAAAAATATCGGAGAAACGGCGGTTGAGAACATACATGTGACGAGCGGTAATAGTGTGCTAGGTTAGATGGTATGCATTACATGCCCCGACGGAAAAATTGGAGTTCGGAGTGCTGGTATTTAGCATATGATTCATAGCATGTTAAAGAACCCTGTCACATGTACTTCGTCACAGGCTCCTAGATGGAGTTTCAGACTAACGGTCGTATTCTTCCCGATGCATCGGCCGTTACGTGTAATACGTCGATTGGCAAGTGGAAGCATAACGGGGAGAATTTCGAGAGCATCCGTGCAACTTGTTAGTTTTTCAATGGCAAATTTGTTGGAAACCCTTCGGTATCATTTTGAGCTTCTGCAAGAGTATTTTTGCCATCGATAAATATATAAATATTTTAGATAATACAGGGAATAAGACGAATGAGAACTACTTTAAATAATACCGTTTTAGAAACAACCATTTCTTGTTAAGGCTGCGCTTCTGATTGGGTCTGGGAGAAGGACACCTGCGTGCTGAGTTGTACTACTGACAATGAGTGCCCAGGGTAGGTCGTGTATTGAAGCACATTTAAAACGCTCCTGCGTTTTTGTCCTTCGAACGAGTATTAAAGTGCATACTCGTTTCTCTAATTCATTCGGAGCGGGCCCGTTTGAAGGTCTCTAAATAGTATAATTGTTTTCGTTTGAGAACTTTCATTTCGGAGCCAGACATGTGAATGTTGTGCCTGATTTAGCGGGTAGGGAGTATGTTATTGACAGCCGTTTATTTCTAGTCTTCTAAGTTCACTCAGAGTTGTCGTCTCTGTGAAGAGCAAGTTGACCGCTCTGAGTGAACTTAGACGAATAGAAAGGAACGGCTGTCAATAACGTACTCTCTACCCCATACTATTCTGATTCACTGTGCTTTCAGAGACGACGACATTTGCGACAAGGGAAAGTGCAAGCATTCGGAGCATTCTGGTTTGTTTGACAGGCATCCCCATACCAGCAGATCATTTTCCTCTCTTTTCTGCCACCCGAGCTTCCTGCGAACCGCCACAAATATAGGCTATCGCATTTGGGACGATATAAGAAGCCGATGAAAAGGGTTACCGTCGCTGAAGCAGCATGGCTCAATGCATAAATGTCAGAAAAATCGTGCTTAAAGTATTTCGGCAACCTATTCTGATCTGATATTGAGAAATGAAGCAGTTGCATATATTTCCGGTAGTCCCATATTTGGCGTCACACTCTGATGCCCGCTTCGGACAGTACTTTTGCACTCCAATAATTGATTGTCTCAATATCCCGGCTTGGGATCTAGAATGAAGGAAAATGATCTGTTACTTTTAACGAACCCCCCCCCCTCCCCCCCTACCGCCCTTGCAGCATTACATTTGTTGCGATCATCAACTTTGATGCGATTTTTTCGCATCGAGGTTGATGATAGCCATATATGCCTAATCGGAAGCTTAACCTGATGAAATCGATCGAGAGCCACAAATGGAGGGACGATGAAGGTAACACAAATGAAGAAGCTGTGATAAGCTTTCGTTTTGAGCAGCACAAGACTGCGGGTAGAGAAGACGACAAGATCACTGTCCCCATTTAAAGAAGCCGTCCGGGAAGATTCGTCTCGAGGATATCAATACTCTGCGCCAATTCATTCGTCCCCGCTCCCTCACTTCGCATCGGTCGACTTCTTTAAAGAAGCCTTACCGGGGAAAATGCGGAAGCGACAATCAATATCTTTTGTTAACTGTTTCTATGAAATTTCCTCGTTCATTCACATCAATTATCCCGTCTGGAAGCGCTTCAGCAATCTATCCCGGACGGCTTCTGTAAAAGTCCACGTCCCGATCATCTCCCCCTCTCATTCTTAGCCCCAAACTCAGTCGGGAGTGATAAACATCTCTTCCCCATGTCGTCTCGAGTCCTCGACTGCACCGAACATAACAACAGAATTACAAGTACCTATCAGGGGTTTAAAAACGGTAAATTTGTTGTCATTCTTCTACGCCGCGCGGTCGTCTCTCATGGAGTAAGACAAGTTTCGATTGCGAACTTTCTTTTCAGCAATAACCCGAGGGCGTGAGTGCAACACTAATAACGATAGAAAACGAAGAGACTTTCCCTATCATATTAGGCATTTTCGAAAAAGTTATAGGACGCAATTTCGTCAATTATTTACGCGAAGAATCTCTCCCGCTTTTTGCATACACTCCTTACTCTCTTTACCTCTTGCCTCCCATCCCCATCCTTCTATTCAAACGCTCTCTCTTCTCCAATGAGGAGAGTTCGCGCCTTTTCTCTTTGTCATAGGATGCCCTCTCTACCCATTTCCGCCTTTAGCGTGAATTGCTTTTCGAGACTCATCAAAGCGTGGATTGACGGCTTTCGAACCAACCCATGCGTAATTCAAGCTTTCGAACCGCCCTGCTATGTCGTCACCCCGCGAATGTTAGTCACTGACACAACTTTTCGTGGTTATCGCCATCGACCATAAGCGATTCGTGGTGCTCTCTTCTCCTGACTAGCAATTAGAGCTGGGGAGCGATAACTATGTCGAGACTCATTGCGTGATTCGTGGTACTTGGGACATCCGATACGAAATTCGTTGCTCTCGACATCGACCATGCGCGATCAGCGCTTCTCGAACAATCCTATACGTGTTTCGTGACTCTCGAAGTGACCATAACGTTGTTCGTGATACTCGGCTGCTTCGATAGCGGATCGCGGGAGTGAGCTACATTGGGTGGTGTTCGAACGCGCCCACGCGCCTCCATTTTCCCCTTCTGCTCCGTTACCTGGTTGACCCTGCCAGCGGTGATATGCTCACATAAAAGATTAAGCCATGCATGTCTTACAACATTGGATAAGAATGAATTTGCGTACGCCTCACTATTAATGTTCGTTATAACGTCTATGCTCTCATTTTACGTCGTATGTATTATATTTGGCGTCTGGCATCGAATACTCCGTTATTCATATGTTAGCGGTATATGTTACATATTCAGCAACTGTGTATGGTCATCGCCTACTGTCAGAGTGCGGTGACCGTAGTCCCAGCTGGGACCCCTCTGATTCCAAATGTTTCCTATCATAATCGGTGTGTGTCAATACATTATCCGGGGTGACAGACGATATTATGGTTACTATAGGATAGTTTTTGGGTAACGCAGCCACTCCCCATGTTGATCTCCGTAGGTAGCCAAAAGCCTCGTCATCTAATTAGTTGGTCTAGGTGCGTTGATTCTGATCACATACGAATGTAAGATCGTACGAACGTGAACTGGGGCCATAGTACACACCTGACAACTTACCGTGCTCTCCCATGGCATTTTCTGCAATGCGAGAAATCTTCATGGTGCGTTCATAGTCGAAAAATCGCACATTTTTATCCCCCCATTCTTCATGCATGGTCGGCCGAAAATCGGTCGATTCGGCATCAAAAGAGAGATGGAAAACTTTCAATGAGGTAATAATGTGAAACGTTACTATTTTGTTCCAATTGGTAGCCAAAAGCCTCGTCATCTAATTAGTTGGTCTAGATGCGTTGATTCTGATCACATACGAAAGTAAGATCGTGGGGAACCGTTTACAATCACCATTTCCGATGTTCTCAGTTCCAATTTGAATTTGCCCACGTGAACTGGGGCCATAGTAGACAGTCATTCTTTGTATCTGCGTCATTTCTACCCGGTCGACTAGTTCGCGAAGAGAAAACCGCACGGAATGAAATGAGGCGAAATGAGACCACCCTGGTAGTCAAACGAGGTCCGAATGAGGTCTGAATCACCAATAGCAAGGTCCGGACCTCTGCAAAGAATGACTGCAACCGATTCAGACCTCAAGATAAGTCGGAATGAAGGTCCGAATGGCCACTATGGTAGTCAAATGAGGTCCGATTCAGCCACTCTAGTAGACACCTGACAACTTACTAGGCTCTCCCGTGGCATTTTCTGCAATGCGAGAAATCTTCATGGTGCGCATACCGTGAATACCGAAAAATACCGTGAGATGATTCTAGTTTGTGAAAGCCGAAGCAATTCTACATAACATATATTTTTTAGAAAAAAATTAAAATACAGTTTTTTTTGGGAAATTGAGGTCAAAGTTGTCTGATCACCCCGATTTTGGGTGCAGAACTGGCTTGTTCCAGTGAAACTAGGCGCTCTTCGCAAGCGTAGCTGTAATATCTAGTTTTTCTAGTTCTACGCGATGCAGGGTGTTGACGGTGCTATATGACAGTTATATCCCCTGAACTTCATTTTCCGACTTTTTCACACACTGGTCATGGTGAAAATCAGAAAAATACTTTTTGTCTCCGAATGGGCTGAAAAGTTGGTTTTAGGGTAAATCGACCCCGTAGATCACGAATCTGAGGTCGGTTTGACATGAAAAAATTTCGTTGCCTCAGGGCATGAAAATTTTTCCGATTTGTTGCCAATTTTTTG
>JACMIF010001671.1:0-19655 GCA_014805445.1 Diplogasteroides magnus | reverse complement strand
ACCCCACCCCACCCCCACCCCCCCCCCCCACCCCCCCCCCCCCTACCGCCCCCCCCCCCCCCCCCACCCCCCCCCACCCCAACCCCCCCCCGCGCCCCCCCCCAAGGAGAAGGATAACAATATCGAGGAAACATAAACATTTATAAATTTGAATTACGCTAACCCATTATAAAAGAAGAACTCATGACTGCATTGGTAACTATGAGGACATTTCCGGCCTCTTTGATAATTCCCTCGTGGTAGGCGATTATGCCGTAGCTGAAATAAAATAGTTTTCAAAAAAGTTTTATAATTGCAGCGTTAAAGTAGATATTTTCATAATGACAAAGCAATTTTGTAATTATATTTGTAAAAATATTGAAGAAACCAACGTCAGTCCGGCCATCCAGAATAGATAGAGGAATAGCATGAGGAGACCCTCCCAGAAGCCATCAACGAATCCTATTCTTATAGAGGCTTTTACGGCATCTTGAAGACAAGCAGTGTACTTCTGAAGAGTTACCTTATTATTGGTAATTTTGCAGAAAGAGGAATATGCAACAATCAAATGAGAATAATTCACTTTAGCGATCGTGAGACAAAACATGTCCTAAAATAGAAAAGGAAAAAACCTCAATCATGGTCCTCTGTCCATTGCATGAAACGACCGTTTTCACATTGGATATGCACTCCTCAGCAACTCCATTCGCCTCCTCAGTCGCTTTCTCATGCGCCTTTGCCGGACGTTCAGCGAACTACACACCACTTTAGGATGAAACTCATCCTTTGAAAGATACCTTTGCTAACATTCCTGAAGTGAACGCACAAACAGGTCCCATTCCGACCTAAAAAGGGAATTTTGATACAGTTTCAGTAGTTATCTCCGCGAATTACCCCCAAAACTCGTTCATTTGTAATGACTATACAAATATTCTCAGAAGCATATCCCTACCATGATGAGTGTTATTCTCCAGTCAATGTAGAATGAGACTGCGATGGTGGAAATGAATGAGAGAATGCTTCTAAAGGAGAGTTAGCTCGTTTTTAGAAATACGAATAAGATTACCTGACAATAACTCCGACCTTCTCGCTGATTCCATCGCGGATACGGTCAACATTGCTGCAAAGAACACAATGAACGTGATTGGACATTTAAGCTACTTCATTTGAATGAACGTTTTAGTCATAAGAAACTCGACGACTTATTAGGTCAATTTCGATGATATTATAGAGGGTAATTATTTAAGCGGCGGATGTTGCGTGGCGTTCGAGTGAACGCGAGATGTTCATAGCAGTCTTTTTAGGGTGATGTAGAGCGTCGGAGATAAGGAAATAGCTCTGTGAGGTACGTTTCACGTGCGCTTAAGAAACGCGCTATCGTATAATCTGAAGGCACATTGGTCGCTATCATAAGCTACGATTTTTCTCATGTTACATCTGCCAACTCTAGTAATTATAGGAAAACCAACCTGTTCAGTTGACTGGAGAGCTTCCCAGCACTGGTTGTGTCGAGGAAACCCGCGTTTTGAGCGAGGACCGATGATATGAATTCTCTGGGATGATCTATGTTATTCAAGCCTCGCACGGCAACTCTCACCGTCGTATTCGTGCTACGACGCGTTCACTGACCCAATTGAAGCAGATGTACTGAAAAAAGAAGATTTTGATGCGATAATGGCAATAACTCGTTTCTCGTTTTGTTCGCATATCCCTTGATATTTCGATAGATATCTATCATCAAAAACAGCCTTTACCTCAAGAAACGATCCCAATGCATCTAAAAGTCCAGCTACCACATGAAACGAGTTGATGAACAAGACTTTGGTGAGAAATTCGGCATTTCCGATTGGCTAAAAATAGATACATAATGTTTCAATAGATTATGTCATAGCAGTTATTCACAATAATGAGGATAATTATAGAACTGGTGAAAGATATATGAAACTATTCTTACATGCTTTTCCTCTACGTAGACAGTAACGACAAGGCCTCCGATTACGCTCATCATAGGTGCTTTCAGGCCCTAGACGACACTTTGAACATAAGAATGTCCAAGTAAGCGACAAACCAGCAACATCGAGCCAAAGACTCCGAGACAAACAATGAACTTCTCCCATGCAGTGGCGAAACGGAACTAAAGTTTACATTTGGACATTTATTAAATATATAAATTAAGAATATTAATAAATAATTAAATTTGAAAATAAGTAAAATGGCAGACTGACCAATTCCCGGAACGTCACTGGTTGACCCTCCAACTTTTCCTCCTCTTCTGATTGGCATCTATTAATCGTTTATCAATTTATCACGTTGTTTTCTAAAGATTACCTGCAGGTAACAGTGTAGAGCGCTCTGAGCCACCACGGAGTTTTCACATTTTGCTCTTCGTTTTCCTCTGCATCGTCAAGAGGAACGTAGGGAATACGGGAAACGTCGCTTTCCATGGCTAAGCGAACGAGTGATTTTCAAAGAAATATCTAAATAAAAACGAGCTGAACAAAGAGACGATGATTCTGATCAGAAACGGAATAAAGCGACGGTGAAGTCCACGATAAGCACAAGTGTATTTATTCTCCCTGGGCGACGAAGAGAAGGCGAGGCAGTGAAAGGAAAAGAGAGAATGAATGCACTCGCGATGGGCAGGGAATGAGAGGGGGAATGAGAGAGTGGAAGGGAGAGGGAGGGACAGGGAGGAGAAGGAAGGAGACAGCGACGTTCCTGTTGTGCAATGCGATGAAAGTTGAGGAAAAAAAGTGGTGAGATCGGAGTCGACCTTAGGGTGTCGCATCGCGAGTCTTTTAGTGCATTCATTATGTCTCAACTGTCGCCGGTGCGGTTGTCTATATAATACCGAGACAACCGCATCGAATCAGAGATTAGAGACATGGCGAATGCACTAAAAAATTCGCATAAGACACTCTAGTCCACCTTCAATGATTCCGACGGTCAAATGCAATACAATACATCCGTATCAGAGCATATCACGGCGATCACGGTTAGTCTTCGATCAGTCATAAACCGTCCGTCGTATTTTTTCTCAATGGAGAGACCTCCCAGAACAATTGACAGCGAGTCTTGATTGAGACTTCCTTATGTAGCGTTCTTTCGCATTGTGCGAACATGTTCCAACAGTGGCAAATGAGCATGTTCGAACAACAAGAACGGGGCATTACCTATATCGCCATACACCCTTTGAAAATGGTGTAAAATCGAAATTTGTAAAAATCGAAGGAAACTAAAAAAAATTAACTCTCGGTCTACTAAAAAGTGTAAAATAGAGACAATATATTGCTTCGAGATTGACTCGTTAGCTTTGCGGCAGCCCCAAGTTCAAGTAGTTTCTACTGATTTTATGACACCGTGAAACTTCAGTGAGGAGTCGTGACTCAAGTTTCACGGTGTGAAAAAATCACTTGTAAATGAGGACTGTTCTTTCGTGAATTCATTGTGTAATGCAACCTATATTGCGAATAAAGTTCTTTGATTCCATATAGAACTATTCAATCGCACGATAATCTTCCCTCGTTTCCGAGCAATTGTTATTCCAAATTCCAAAGTAAACACACTAATATCAAAGCAGTGAAGGGCAAAGATAGCGCCAGTGACCTCTTGATACCGGAAGGACTTCCAAAGAACGCCCACTCATCTTCCATTGCTTTGCTGACACAACGAGCAGATGGTTGTTAGACTGATCAAAAAGCAGTGAGAGATGTTGGAAAGAGATCACGGGTACTTCCAACGAGACTGTTTCGCATCCTTTCACTTTCATTAAAACCCCTCTTTCTTTGTCATTATCGCAGCTCCTTCGTCGCGTCTATCCGATCAAAATGCATTCTTTTTGGTTTCCCTCGATCCATCGATTTACGACAGCTGCGATTTTTTTGAAATTGAAATACCCAGAACAGAACTGTAGTTGTATGTATTTACTAGTGGACGCAGCCCTTGCACCGGCCCGGTGATTGTTTACAATGTTTATAATGTTTATAAACATTATAAAAAACAGACAGATAAATTTCTCATTCTCTATCGCGGCTAGTTCGAGTCTGATGAAAGTGATCGTGTTAGTTTGGGCGCCGGATAAAGCTGCATTGACGTTTCGAATATTTACTTGAACTTAGCGCTCAATCTGTTCGTAGTTCTGTGTCGCGTGAAGTTTTTGGGGGAAGATTGGAGCACTTTCTTATACCATCGATCATCACCCATTCTGACAACCGCAAATCCATTTTCCGTTTTGCAACATCTACGCGCACATCGTTGACCTTTGTCATCCACTTTCGTTCAAATCCTCGATTACTAACGCCTTCTTGTTGCACACTTCGGATCGTTCCCACACACAGGAAGAAATACTACCGATGTGGCGATGAATACTAGTACGGCTGGGCGGTAGTATCAAGGGCCAAACTACCGCCAAGCAGTAGTAACCTCCGCCAAATCGGTAGTATTTTACTGTGTGCATATTTAATATTGCAATCGTTTCATTGTATAGTCAAATGATGAGGTATCATTGTGGGTCGTGGGGTTTCTAAAACGGTAATTTTTATGCTAGAAGCGGTTGTCTCTGTCATGTGATAGACAACCGCGCGGAGATAATTAGATGAACGAGATGAGCATAAAATTAAAGTTTAAAATCCTCGTGTTTCATGAATCCGATACCATTGACAGTTCGTTTAGATCGCCTTGCTACATCTAATCAAAGCAACTTCAGTTCTTTTGGATATTGCCACATCACGTCCTCAGACTGTGAGTATCTGTTCTATGCAACCAAATGTGGACTAGGGTTTCAAAAACAGTCGTAAAGTGCATTAGTCATTCGTCCAAAACGACTGCACCATAAGCAAATGGAAATTTAGATTAGACGAATATATCAAATATATTTTACAGCCGTATTTGAAACTTTAACAATGACGGCACTCAGACCAATGCGCCCGTTGATCAAGAAGTGCAAGTGGGAACAGCCCCTCCCGCAATGATTGATCAACAAGTGGAGACAGAAATAACGGCAGCGTCCGTAAGGAGTAGAAGAATGAAGGTGGTACAGCCATCAGCTGAGCCTAGTGTAACAGCGCCTCCGGGTTAGAACTACGCAGATCTCGTACCGTCATTTTATTCAGATCCAGAAACAGAACGGGAATCCACGTCTTCGGAGTCGACAAAGGAGACATCTGCAGCTGGTGAATTCGTCAACGCAGATCCTGACCATATTACATATGATTTCAGGTCCTATTAACCCTAAGGTCAAGCCTCGAATCAATATCAAACGGGAGCCGCCGGAGACAGAAAATGCCGAGGACAATGCTGAAGTAGCTGGAGTTCCACCTGATGAGGAATCGGCCTCGAATGAGAGCTTGTCCACCATTGAGGAACAGCCTCCTCACGAAGCAGAAACAGGAGAAAGGGCCTTCACAATTGATAGGAGGATTGTAAAGCAAGAGAATGCAGAAAGCAGCAATGCAGCGGAGAATGAAGCATGTGGTATAAGAAAATGTTCGCAAGTTGTTATCATTCAGGCATCAGAAGGAGAATATCAGAAGGGATTACAAGACAATGATGCATCGGAACCTGTTGCAAGTGTTCTCTCTCCACCAATGGAGAGCGTACATTTATCGATTAACCACCAGAGCTGTAGTTTTTTTCAGTCAGCACTATCGACAGTGCCTCCTCCAGTCCACCTCATACCATCTTCTCTTGTTGGGTTCGAAGCGAATTCAACTGCAGGAGAGGAAGAACACGTATGAACTTCAGACGAAAATGCTTTCTGAAAGTTGATCTAGGAGATGAATTCGCTTGTCATCAAGCCAAGAATGAGAGGTGTAGAATATTCTGACTTCTCATCAGATTCATCTACCGACGGTGATCATGATTCTCCCACTCAAGAGGTTTGCTAAAGAATGATATCTTCCGTGTTTGACTACCCTTCAGCAGGATTTATCGGAAACAGTGCCAGATTCTGAGACTGCGCCATCCAGTATGCCCCAATGCTGTTATACACCACTGAAGGTACGATAGAAGGCAGGGCACCCTTGTTGAAGTAAAAAAATAGTATCGTTCAGACACCACTTTACTGCAGCAATCTCTCGAAAGTTAACACACCTATGGAATTGGAACTGGCCAGAAGAAGCAGATACCAACAAGAGAATGACAAAGCAATGCACAGCTCGGTCGACAAGACTCAAGAAATAGCAACGATTGGGAAGGTAACGTCTGTCTGGTCCATCACAGAAGCATCTTTATTTATTATTGTGTTTTCAGCACGATTATTTAAGGTAATTCCGCCCTCCTCAACAAATGAAACTGAGAGACGAACACTCAAGAGATCCCATTCACCTGATCACCACTCCGATATCAGATCATCTAGTCCTCATTCTTCGCGATCAGCGGTTTTTAGACATCTTCTTATGATAAAGCAGGACAATGTTTAGATAAATCAGCAACCATCAAGGGTTACATATCTCGGTAGTCAGCGTATTATTGAATGTCTTGTGTGCAGGGAATTCAGTACGACAATAAATACTCATGTAAGCGTTTGACTGCTCCTTTCACTGTTTATATTTGGTTGGCTCTGCCTCCTTTGTCCTACAAAGAATATAATATTAAAACTCTTCATTGGCAAGCTCACGTTGGAGTCGGTACGATAACAGGCTTCAGATCGCGCATTGTTGTTCCACTCAAACAACAATAAAATTCAGTTGCTGTCACTCATTACCGTTGCGTATTCGCTTCCTTTTCCGAGTGTTTTGTGACATCCTGAAAATGATCGAATTTAACACTATTCCATTCATTGCCTGAGGCCATGACGCTCACATCCACTTTCACGTCCTTCGTGTGTGGTTCCTGTGTCTTCGTGGCCACTGACATGTTAGAGGCAGCCGTAGAGGGAGGCTCAAGGTACGGTATCATTATCGATCGATCGGGTCGATCACTTACAACAGGTCCCATTCCCTTGGCCTTGTCCTTCTCGGTTGATTTGGATGGGACAGTGACAGTGGTGCCAGTCTGTGATATAGTCTCTCACATGAACACTCTTCTTCTTCTCTCACCGGTTCTTTCTTAATAACCTTCGGCCTCACACTGGGAGCCACAATGGAAGCATCCTTCTTCTTCTTGTCCTTCCCTCCTTCCTCAACAATTTTTGTGTGCTACAGTATCCCTTTGGTGCAGCTCACGTCCTGTGTGGAGTCATCGTCCTTCTTCTCTTCGGACTAAAATAAGGATCTTCCCACTATGACTGAAACGTGTTAATACCTGTTTGGTGGGCTTCTGGCAGGACTTTTCAGCATCGGCATCTTTCTTACGAGCAGCATCCTTCTTATCTTCCTCCTCTTGGGTAGCATCCATGACTGTAGTGGTGGCGGTGCCCTGGAGTGTGTCTAGTTTGCCCCGTTTCAACTGCTACAGTAAGACGGGATACAGTATTTACTTACCTCAACATCTGCTTCCTTCTCCTTCTCCTTTTCCTTTTCCTCCTTCTGCTCCTCCTTCTGTTCCTCCTGCTTTTCCTCCTCCTTCTTTTCTTCCATCTTCTCCTTGTCCGTTCTCCTCAACATCTCCTCATTCATCAATCGATTCAATCAATACTAACTGTGCCATTGAAGAGTCGTCGTCCTCATCCGAATGTTCTTTGTTTGTTTGAGAATTATCCTCTTTGTCCCTGAATCTCTTCCTTTCACAAGAAACACAAATTCATTCACTAAGTTCCCTTTCACTGAATTATCGTACTCGTAAATTGCATTATTGATTGATTTTGTTTAGTAGCTATTTTGCTTTCAGGTGGCTCATATCATAGGAGGGAAAGGGACAACTCACGCGAACTGTTTCTTCTGTGCCTGCTGATCCAGCACATGTATTATCTTCTGACCAGTCTTGCACACCTGAACAATCCCAGTCATACGACGTCCGACCGCAACGCGTGTCTCCAAAGCGTCGCGGTCAATGGCCACTCACTTCCAGTACGGCGAGTCTCTTTGCCTCCTTGAAGGACGACCAGAGACACACGAGTTTGTTGTCGAAGAGCAGTGCGTATCCATTCGTAATTGGGTTGCGGGCTGTTTCGAAAGTGTGTGAGATCAGTCGACGTTTGTCAAATCTCACCACGCACTATGGCTTCGACTGCCATGTTCTGACACATCTCTTCCACTGCTTTCTTTCCAAAATGATGACCAGTGAGAACAGCTACAATGGAAGTGTTTCTGTGAGTAGAATGAGATTGATTCTCACTGGGGGAAGTGGAGTATCGAGGGACATCAAGGGTCGGCTCACCAAAGAGAATCTCAAATATTCCATCATTATGACAAAACATCTCATTGTAATAGTACCTTTCTATTGTAAGTGGACAGAGAACCCAAAAGGGATGAATGAGATCCGTGACTTTTCTTCGCCTCCTCATTCTGCAGGGAGTGTGTGCCGAACTTTCTGTCGTTTCCGAAATCTCACCGAGGAAGCAATTCCAGAGTACACACAGTACAGTTTTCCATCCACTTTGGCAGAGTAGGGAAGAACTGCGCAGAGGCGAGAAATTGCCCCTCCAATTGACTCAAACGACGGAGGATGATCAAACTACAAACTACAGTCTTACCTCAGCCTTTGAAGCACTGGGCATATGGGGACTGAAGGGAAGTACTTCACTGATTCCACGCAACAGATAGACATGATTCGGTGCAGCGACCTGAGTGGTGTGTCCCCCGGTCGACGTTTCCCAAACCACAGCTACTGTACCTTGAGCGCAGCAATGAGAGCAATGCACTCAAGTGAGCCAGACTCTTCATCGTCCAGTAGACCACCAAGGAATAGGTATCTGGGATACGGTAGATTATCGATCGATATTGAGTGATTCGCGCACCTCTTAGATGGAGGCCATCCACACAAGTTGAAGATGCGGAACAAGTCCTGGTACCTGGAGTTGAATGATAAATGATAAACGTCGTCTACCGTATACCGTCCACGAATGTCTCCCACAATGATGGTGTGGGGAAGTATGTCCAAACATCCTGTGCCATCTCTGCAGAATGCTTCCTTGGCCTCAATTGTTCACTTGGGAAAGTTTGGTCTCTTCTCTTACAGTACCTTGTCAAAGAGTTCCATGAGTTCACGTGGCTTGAACTTGAAGTGACTGGCACCGTGTTCCATCAATCTCAGTAGAAGAACTCCCATGGCTGAGGGATAGGGACGGGGAACCTGAGAGTGACAATTGACATTCGTCGTCCTGTTCAGTGCACTCGACGCACCATTTGAAGGGCTTCAACCTTGGGTGCATGGTAGACATGGACAGCAGAGATGAGTTGCTGAAAGGGGAGAGTTGAGAAGGGAGGAGAATTGGGAGACTGACTCCTTCCTTCTTAAGAATCTCCCTGTTCCTATCACGGGCTTCGCTGATTGCCTAAAGAAGATTGACATTCAATCTCAACTGAATTCCCCCTCCACCGCGTTGGACTTTATTTCGTATTTGACTTGTTCAATCTCCATATTTCCATAGAGAACGTCGTCTAGATATGCCATCGCCTCAAATTGTCATCTTATTGATTGGAGGAGGATTCTATTAACCTCTGCCAGTTGCTTGAATAGCAGATGTGCCTTGACCTTTTTTGGCATGATTATCTGATGAGTCAATGGATAAGGTAGAGATTAGGTCCGTATCCCTTACTTCCTTTCCAGACTTCTGGTACCAGTTGTTCTCCATATCCTCAAGCATCTTCTCTGGAAGGGGATTCGACTCCACTTTGAAGGCTTGAAGACGTTCCCTGTACAGACAATGAGTCAAAGTCCCAATCGATAGATCACTTGGTCTTTTTGCTGCGAAGACTCTTGAAGATTGGACGAAGAAAGCCGAAAATGACGAGAAGAGCACACAGAATTCCCACGGGGAAGACATTGGCAGACTGCTTTGATACCTTCTTCTGAAGAGTTTCCATTCAATTACAGTAGTCATTGTCCACTTCACCTTGTAGATATCGAAGTATGGGACATTGAATTTTCTGTTGCATCTGAATCCATCCCCCAATAGGAACAATCAATCGATATCAGTACCTTTTGTTGTCCTCTCCCTTATCGTTCTTGGTTCTGCAACATCTCTTGAAGATGAGCGTGTTGCTGTCGTTTGCAGAAAAGATCTGAATGCGCTTGCGTACGCTAACCGCAACGCGTCGGTTCAGGCGACGCGGTCATCCAACTGACCGACATGTAGTCAACACTCTGATGACTGTAGTCGGAGGCACCGCAGTTGAACTCTCAAATGACGACTGCATTCTGGTTGTGCCTGCTCTTCTAACCTCTGACATTTGGTCCCCTTCCATCCTCACAACCGGCCTCTTCATATATCCATTCCTTTGTCCTGCCAGATGTGTCACTGCAATTTGATAACATGTCTACATATCTATATGATATTACGAAGACAACTACAACCGAAACAAACGAAAGATGTGTGAAGAATGACAATACGAGATTTGCCTAATCCCCCACATGGCCCACTATTCCTTGTACTCCTCGACAAAGCGGTCGTTTCATCGTCTCAGACTACAAACTACAGAGTGTAAACATACTAGACTTTGGTCCTGTAGCAGTAATCGCATGATCCTAAGACCTTTGGTTTCAACTCGTAAAGGCAATCGAATTGCTGAAAGAAAGACAATGATCTCCTCTCTTGAGTGTTTGAGACTCACCGTATCATCAGGGTCTGGGATTTCATTGGAAGGAGTGACAGTTGAGGGGGTTGTAGACGACGTGGGGGAGGGATAGGGAGAGGGAGACGTGGCACAGTGGCAGACAACGAGAAGAGACGACAGCCAAAGGACTGAAGGGACAAGATTCCGTGAGTGGAGAAGAAGGAAAGCTCACACTGTCGAAGGGGAGAAGAGAAGTCAACAATCCCAGATGAGCGCATTCAACAGAATGAAATGAATGTGAGACCATCTGATCATCCCTCTCTCACTCCGTAATATGATAATGTTCGCCCATAATCAAAACAGTGCCATATGCAAATTTCTATGTTGTCGTAATAGTTATGGTCGAAAGTTGCGGCTTTTCACATTGTATGTTTCGATGAGACAAAGAAGGACCGTTCGTTCGGACATCCTCAATTCTTTTTCATCTTTGTCTGTTTAGTAAATACGCTGGAAAAGAGATCTCATTTTCACGGAAATTTCTATAAGCTGAAAGTTTGCAGTCCAAAGGGGAATTCTCATCGCTCAAAGTCAAGCGACCTTTGGACGCATATTTACTTGGAATATGCATTGGAATCACACGAATGAACGCAATCAAGGAAGGTACTGGGAAAGGATCCCATGTTGCATAAGACTAGAAAGCACGGTGCAGGATTGTTAGAGGCTGTGAACGGAACGAAGTCGGACGAACCCAGAATGTATTATTTATGACAAAATGTGATATTACGCTTTAGAGTAGTGAGATATGCTTGATACAAGGATTGTCTTCCGTTGAACTCCGGTAAATATTGAAAAGAGCTTCTCCCTGGTACTCTTTCTGTACATCATCGCGACGAAACTGCAAGAAATTGTGATGAAATGAAATTACAACTCGGAATTCACCCGTCAAAAGTATGCGTAAATTCCCACAGAAGGGAAAATATGAGGAAGTTTTCCATTCTGGTTTTGGGCGATGCCAACTGACCGATCAACAATTCGATCATGTAACCGACATCTTGGAGGAAACTCTGAATAAAGTTGCTTGTTTCAAGCAAAACAAACACCGAAAATAGGAATATTTCAGTTGGGATAACATTCTCAAGACGAGTAATAATGTTAGTGTGTCACATTGCTCAGATACTCGTAAATCACAACTGCAGAATGCGTTTGCCGCCGCTTTAATATTCTTTTGCTGTCATTTTGCAGGTGAAATGGGATTATCGTAAATAGGGTCTTTCGAAAGTTGTTGACAGACGGTGAAAGCACCATAGCCACACGCACTAGAACCAATGCTGATATAATATCTCCTATTTCATTCGTAGGGATCTCCTACTGAACTTTGGAAGTCAAGAAATTGGACGACTTGACGACTTGAACATGGTGATGGAAACCCCTTTCACTGGCAATTGCGACATCTTAGGTGACATTGGTTTCCCATGCGCGTGGGTGTCTCATGTATAACATGGCCCCACGCAGAGAGAATGACGAATTTGAACTTTCACCCCGCGATTAAAAAGTTTATGGTCTTACCAAGCGGATCTGCTGAGAGTGAGACAGTTTCGTGATTTCAAATAGTTGCTTTAATACCGGTTCTACTTTTGTGATAGCATTATATTTGGTTACCTGAATGAAATTTTGTATATTCTTTCTCTGTCGCATCTTTGACATGTCACCTTGAATTGCGTGTCTCTTAATAAAAAAAATCATTGAAAGAAAAAGATTGAAACTAAGTGAAAGAAGATAGAAAAGTTAAATGATTGAATTTCTATCCTCTCGGTCAGGATCTATGACTATAAGGAAATAAAAAAGAAACATACGATCGTTAGTTGAGAAATGCGGAAGAGCACGATGAAGTTGAGTATAAAAGATGTCCCAGATACAGTATATGATGGAATGTACAGTAATGGTCCTCCAAGCACTTTCGAACATGGAGTATCCAGGTGTCCCCAACTGAGTTCGGAATAGAAGAAGGTGTAGCCACAGTTGGCTGAAGTACTTTCTATGATGATTTCTATTCTTTTATCACCCACGAAACCACTCTGGTATAAAGTGAATTACAGCCATCGTCCACGTAAATCCGAGTCCAATCTGAATGGGTTCAAAATGATCAGAATCATTGATATTATTGTGGTAAACAGAGTTGAAAGTCTGCCTCTATATGTTGAGCGTGAATCCTATCCAAAATCATGGCTAACGGTCGGAGAAACGACGAAATAGCGCGCAAATTTGAGAGTGCGTAGTCGTCAGCCAGATGGAGTGTGTGTACTCGGTATATCAAGTTCGTTTTCCATAATAATAGCCGTCTTAGATATATCTATTTGTCAATGTTTGAAATTTTTCAGTTCAGTTTATTTTAAAAGTCGTACTGTTATAAAAAAATTTTTTTTAATACTCACCAACGTTCCCGTAGATCCACACAGAACATTGTATTTGAAAGTGAAGAAAGTGGCAGTAGCTCTGTTGATTGCAATGACAAGTTGGATATATATGATACTCTTGTATGTCAGAGTAGTCAAGTGACCGAACTTCCGTCCCACCCACTCAGGTCCTATCGCGGAACCACTAGGTAAAGAATATTGAAAGGGAGGAAAATGTGAATTCATACTAGGGTTTCTAAATCGGTAGTAGAGTGCATTCGTGTGTTGGCTGTTTCGCGAGGAGCGGTTGGCTGTTGCATGAATGAGACAACCGATCTTCTTGAATCAGATAACAGACGAATGAACTCTACTCCCGATTTAGAAACAATAATTCATACCAGAAGGAGACAGGCACAGCGTAAAGAACGAAGCACAGAAGAGTTCCCATGTTGGATATGCATCTTGAAGAGCAAAAGGATGAGAATGCAGAAGGGGGAAAATGGCTCGATGTCAAAAGGGAGTAGAATAAAAAGCCATTCGAGAAGAGACCAATTAGGCCCATCTAAACATGTGAATATATATTATGCATCCCATCTGAACTGTTATTCCTAGTACGTGTATCACACTTGGATGCCACCCTGGTCTCTCATTTTTACGCGCTATTTTGTCGTTGCAGAATACGTTTCAGCTGGAAAATATACAGACTATAGGAACAGTTCAGTTAGGATGCATAATAATAACAAAACTTTTTTATATTAAAGACAATTTGAACTTGTACTTACAATAAGCATGGAAGTAGCTGCAAAGATGTCTTCGCTCCTCAATTCCCCGTCCATAGCAGTGCACCAACTGGACTTCCTTTACTTTCACATTCCCTATCTCACGACATTATGTAAAGGGAGGGTGGAGTCCTCTCACTTCACCTCACCATATCTGTTGCAACATAAACTATAATTCAGGTGGAACTAGAATGTCCACCCTCCCTACTTTATCTCACCTGGGTACCTACACTATTGTGAATAAGTATTGCGCCACTTTTTGTTTTGGCCATAACTTTGTTCAAAGTTATCGAATATCTGTGAAAATTGTTTTGGTAATACCTGACCAGAGAGCGCGTTTCTTTGAACTGGACGACCCTGTCCCTCGAGAGGCCGCTTCCCCATACATGAAGTAGGTTTATTGGGTTTTCAAAGCTTTGCCATTTTTAAATGAGGTTTTTATTGAGGTAAAAATCTGAAATTTCGTTGAAAAACTTCCCAAAAAATACTCTTCAAAAATTGATACTAAAACCCGCACTTCATCAGATTTCATTTTTCGACCAAAAACAATGGTACCCATAGTTTGTGAGATCTCTAAAGCTAGAGAGGTACAATTGGCACATACTTGGTAGTTGTGCAATCACCACGTGTGGTGGGAACTGCAAAAAAGTATATCCCATGTCGATCCTTGATTATGGATTTTTCACACCATGATACCCGTATCATGGTCAAAAATGAGTTATGAAAGTCAAACGTAAAATTCTCGAAAATGCGCGCCCAATTTGAAAAAGGTCATATTGGGTTTTGTAGCTCTTGAAGTGCT
Source organism: Diplogasteroides magnus (assembly GCA_014805445.1). NCBI lineage: Eukaryota > Metazoa > Nematoda > Chromadorea > Rhabditida > Diplogasteroididae > Diplogasteroides > Diplogasteroides magnus. The sequence continues at coordinate 5,107 of JACMIF010001671.1, read as the reverse complement.
CTTTCAGAATCTGTAATAAAATAGCTGCGCATAGTGAAAAATTTTAGGAGACAATCATTTGTCTACAAAATGAGAAATTCGATTTTTGGGTAAACAATTTCTAATTTTATTAATTCTAGTCGAAATGGCCTGCTCATTTTTTATTATGAAGCTGGTCGCAGTGCATATTTATGGGCAAAAGCAGGGCGCACAATTTTAAGTATAACGGTAGTTATGATTTTCTGAATATTTATCGTTATTTTCGGATTTTTCGCAGTTTGTATCTTTTCAGCGCAGCGAGAAGCTTCAAATAAAACATTTTGGTTGTAGTACATAAATGTACTTGTGTGACCTCCATAAATATCGAGGCTTCAAAACGATTTTGAATTTTTTGTTCCAGGCGATGGTCGGTAATTACCTGAAAACTCTGATAAAGTATAATAATTACTACGAATGAGGAAACACGTCCAGATGAAATAAAAAAGAATGGTCTATGTTCTGAAGTTAGCTCCGGAACTCACGACGTATCTCGCAGCTTCGTATGGTAGTTCTTCTTTCGATGGAAAGAGAATGAAGAGTGCCTGTCCTTTATCTTCGTTCGACATCGTTGGGAACCGTTTTAGGCACATTTCCAATAATGTATTGGCTTCATACTCGGGGAGTCGCCACGACATTGAGATGACTATGATTAATAAGGTTTCGGTAAGCCAAACTGAGGATCGGAACAGGGGCTGGGCGAAAAAGGTTTTCGAAAATGTTTCGAAAAACGAAAATTTTCGGTTTGTAAAAAATTTCGAAATATTTCGAAAAATTTCGAAAATTGGACCAAGCTAATAATCCGATTATGAACATCCCATCTAGCTGATATCTGCCCGAGGCTGTATTCAGTAATATCGAGCTATCTCTCTGACAAATAATCGTAGTTTCGAATATGATTGAACATGGACAATCTTCAATGGAAAATTGAGATTTGAGTAGCAGTTCGTTAGGAAGGAAAATCCGATAAATCAAAGACAATTAGAGAATTGCTAGGGCTCAATGTTATAAAATAACGCAGGATGAATCCAGAACGACGAGGAATAGTGGATTGAGTGACTGAGTGAGGACACTGCTTCCAAGGAGATGTATTGAATGACAGCGATACAAGTGGCATTTATGGACTTTTTCCTCAGAGAAGACAGGAGAAACATGTATTTCATTCAAGCATATGTCTTCAAGATACAGAAGTCTTGCAGACAAAAAGAAAGGATCACAAAGACATGTCATCCGAAATTCTGCCGAAAGACAAGATGGTATCCCATAATCATATCTATCCCCCAATCTTTTCACAAATTCCCTATTGCCTTCTCCATCTGTTCTGTATACATCCATCCGTATCTGCGATTAAATAACTTTTCATTGTACCATCATTTGCGTATACCGAGGCTTCTTGATTTACATACAATTTTTTTTGAATTGTACAGGTCAGGAAATCAAAAAATATTTGCAAGTGACTATCATCAATGATTTATTATGGCATAATATACAAAGCGGAAAGAACAAACTTTCGGGGAAAATCATGCGCTCATTTCCAACCATTATACTCCCATCTCTTTCCTTCCGCTGAGGTTGCGCCGCAACTCCTCTTTGTTTTCCCGCTGCATTCGATTCTGAAACAAATCCATTTGATTCGATCAAGTGCACTATGAGCATTGCTCCTAAATTGCATTTTCTTTTCGATTTAGTTGGCTTTTTCATTTCAGAATCATAGGCAAATGTCTACCTATCTACTATAGATATGCGTGCACTGGGTGGTAACTAGGGGATCTAAATAGGTAAATTGGCGAATGCATTTTCCTAAATTCTATCTCGTCAAATGACATTGATTCCATCACATAGCGATGAACTGCAAAATCATTCCTCACCTGGCTATTTTCATCATATTATTTGCAATAAATGTGATCTTGCATATTGGTTTCTATCTATTTCGCCTTTTCTCTCATCACCAGCCGTCATTTCACATATGCTTCAACAGCAAAATGGATAGACTGAACTTCATACTGGTTTGCATGAAAAATTCCCATCAGTCATTTCTTTTTTCGTTCTCTGTTTCTTTTCGAAAGCGACGATAAAGAAATGACAACAGATGACATGATATTGATACTAGTCATGTACTTGGGGTACACTCAATTCGCGTGTCCTGACGCCTTTGAATAGACGGCGTAGCCATGGGTCCAATCGATAACTCGTGTTCGAGACACACTTCATTTATATGGAAAGTCATCCCTTCTTTATCACTCTTCTCTTATGATGTCCTGTGCAATGGAATCATCGATAGATGAAGGTCAGTTGTTGTACGCCTCTATTTTGATGTATGGTCAATATGACGTCATCAATCAATACTAGGGACACATTATGGAATTTCTAACCCCCCCCCCCAATCTCATCGGAGATGTGGTCTCTCATTTCGAGAGACAACCGCTCAGAGGAGATTGGGAGGTACCAAATTCCATGATGCGTTCCCTAATCAATACTGAGCGTGTACTTCGTTCTCACAATCAGTTGTTTCTGGTTCATCTTCTTGCATGAAATATGAGTGTTTTAGTTCATCCTCCAACCCTTTCAACGTTCCCATCGAAATTGTTGGTGGAAGTTCTTCGTTTTCTCGGAATGAAAGACTTGAATTCTCTTCGTCTCATGTCTCAACATTTCATGGAAATCATCGATTCGAATGGACCAATGCTCTATAATATGAAAGGAACAATTAGACTGTTCAATAATAATGAAATCCGTAGAGGACAGCCCCCGAAAATAGAACTCGGTTGCTCAAAAAATCGGTTGCCAAAATGAAATTTGTGTAAAATTCGAAGAAAACGAGATAGCAGAGTGCAATTTTACCAGTCGATATGTGCATTATTCAACATCTGAATGTGTCATCCACATGTGTAGAATGTTTTCCGATTTCAAGTTCGTCCTTTTCGGAGAAATGACCGATTTCGCGGCAGAAATAATCGCTTTATTTCTGAATCGTTGCACTTCTTTCCATTTCGTTGGCAATGTCAAGGGTATCCTTACAAGGGAGAAAATACTCAGCTACGTTGCAAAGAAAGACTGGCCCATTCATTGGTGTTCGAAAGATGAGGACTTCGAGGATGTCTTCTATCAGGGTATGTAGACAGAGAATTTTCCCGTTAATCATGTTCCAGATTTTATCTCTCCATAAAATTCATTTCAGTCCCCGGTACTGGAACAATGGTCATTGTGCATGCCTCAAACGTCTCCGAAGATAATATGGAAATACTCGTTTCGAATACGAAATTGAGAAGTTTTACGCTCTGTTACCTTCCAACAGTAACACACAGAATATGCGAAAAAATTGCCAATGTATGCCTAGATTCACAATTTCAATAAAAACTAAATCATTATAGATTTTGATGTCGGATGAACAAGATCGAGATGTCATTTTCGTTGTGAGATCCGAAAATTGGGACGAAAGCGCTTTCGTAGAGAATGTGATACACACAACAGACGAACTGAAAAATATGCACTATAGTCATGAAAAGAGAAACGTGGAAGTGATTTGGAAGATGAAATACGATTTGATAGCAGTTCGTATATACAGTGGATTGCTGAGATTGACAACAAGTAGCCGCGCACATCTCGATTTCTTCCTTGATCAGGCAAGGGACAATAAAGAAGAGCTGGAGAGGAAAAAGGTCTATCAGCAATGTGTGGAAAAGAAGGAAGAGATGAAGCGTATCGACGATTACATTGTTCCAACTGTAATAGGTGCGTTCCCCCTCGTTGAATAATGTAATAAATGGAAAAAATTTCAGTTCAGCCTAGGTGGTTTTTGACTTTGCCACAGGAGTTGGTGTTGGAAATTCATAAATTTCTGCCCAAGAAGGACCTAAATTCGCTTCGTCTGACATGCAGAAACGTGAAGAATTTCATCGATGCGTATGGAAAGGAATTGTACAAGATGAACGGATTACTTCGAATGAACAACAGAGTGGAGAATGGAACAGAAAAGGGAACAATGGTGCTGAGATTAGGCAATAGTATCAGAGAATCGACAAAGCCACCTATAATTGTTTCCTATGAGGGAAACACAGTCATTGAGTGCTCGTTGCACTGTGAATATGTTCGATACACTGTCCAGGAGTGCATTGCAATTCTCACTCGTACCTTTTTCTCAAATTCAATTCACATTTCAAGGCGACATGACCAATAATTCTGCCGATATATTGTATCCTATTGCGAAATCATTCACTTCTTTCAATTGTTCCGATTGCTACTTGAAGGATATTCTTTCCAAGGATCAACTGCTTCAGCACCTTTGCAAAAAAGGAGTCCATACGAATTGGTTTATCGATGCTGAATTTGAGGACAGCTTCTGTAAAGGTATTTTTGGTGGATAGAACAATACGAAAATAAAATCACCGCTTTTCGAATTGTTCTTTTTTAACGTTTTTTTTCACAGTTAAATATCGAATACTTGGCCCTAAATTAATTCCAGTGCTCTAAATACTAATATTTGTTTCAGTTCCTGGTCAGGCAGTGTTGCACTTCAATGAACTCACTGAGATTTAAAACACTAAGCTCGGGTTGTTCATTCAAAGGACCATGCTATGCGAAATTCGGTTCAAACAAGTTCTTCAAAAGATTTCTTCAAGTGTATGCACAGAAATCGCGGAGGTTTGAAATCACAGTCTATGAAACCTCACCATTCAGCATCTCATTGCAGTTTTTGCTGTTTTCATGTTCAACTAAAAGAATGATAATGTTCATAGTGCCGGCAAGGAATTGGAATGCAGAAGAATTATCGTTTCCTGAACACGAAGAAGTGAAGATGACAAACAGGTGAGGAACGGAAGTTGGGTAGGCAAAAGAAGCAGAAGTTCATTTCTCATTTGCCTATTTGTAAGTTCCCTAGGAGCTGTTGTCCATCACACACACGCAAAAGCACCGAGGGTAATAGTCTAATGGGAAATGAGCTTATGATTCCTTCCCTACCCAACTTTTTTTTTTTTTTTTTTTTTTTTTTTTTTTTTTTTTTTTTAAAAAAAAGATAAAAAAAAAAAAAACAAAAATGAAATAAGTTTTATAGAGAATAGAATTATTGATATATATTTTGTGTTAGATTTAT
>JACMIF010001670.1:0-22183 GCA_014805445.1 Diplogasteroides magnus | reverse complement strand
TTCTGTTTTGTCGACTAATGTTCTGTTTAAAATAAAATTGAAGTTTATTCATAGTATTCTTGTTGTCATTACAATCGCAACGTTCACTTGGGTTGGGTTTTTCTTTTTTTACTTGTTTCTCTGGTCGTCGCTTGAATCTTCTTGGTTGAAACCAGCGTCCTCGAAAGGCTGCCTCCAAAAGCAACCATTTGACATTTTGCCGAAGGAAAGTTTCAGCGGACGGGCGTTTCTATATTGTTATTCTCTACATCTTGTTATGCTCTTCGAATTGGCATCTATCTATTCTTGGCACAGTTTCTGGCAAAAAAAGTGATTGGGCCATTTGACATGGCATCATTTCAGAAGAGGCCATTCGGCTGACAAAATGTGAAGGGTGGGCTAGGTGACATGGCATTATTTCAGAATGGGCCATTCGGCTGACAAAATCATATGGGTGGGCCAATTGACACGGCAACATTTGAAAAGGGCCATTCGCCTGTCAAGTAGCCTCCCGTCTGTTTCCGCAGAAAACCAACTTCCCTAAAATCGAGATTATATTTCAGCGACTTTCAGAGAAACTTAAATGAACAAGTCTTATATTTGGAAAGTTATGCGATAGAAGAGAGAAAGGCGAATCTTCTTTATCTACATGTTGGATGAGGGAATCAATGTGAGATTGGAATGATTTGGCATTATGCACACGTAAACCGTTGTTAAAGAAGCCACAAAGGGAGATTGTTTTGCATGACCTTTCGTTATCACTTCTCTCCACTCCCCCAACTGTCTCGTTGTCAGAGTAGACCGCTCTGACGACGAGAAAGTGGGGGGAATGGAGAGAAGTGGTAACGAAAGGTCATGCAAAACAATCTCCCTTTGTGACTTCTTTAAAGGAGCTGTTCCACGAACTTTGTTCTTCGTGTTAGGTGGTTCGATGGAGTCTCAACATCACTTTAGCAAAGTAATATCTTCTCAAAAAAATTTCCTCGGCCTTCAGTCAAATATTCAAATATCTACACTTGGACGATTTCACTCCTCCCGCGCTAAACCTGTAGTGTCAATAATTACGGTAGATCCACGCTGTCTTCTCTGTTCTCTCTCTTCCTGTCACACTCTCTTCCCACCACCGAGCCCCTTCCCCATTGCCCCCTCCTTCCATTCTCTCTGGCCTCTCTCTTGATCTACCGGTCTCTCATCCTCTCTTCGTCTTCCCTCTCCTCTCTCTACTCCCTTCCTCCCTGTTCAAAGATCCGTTCAACTGCAGTAATTTTCAAACTTCCTTGCACTGTGGCAAATCAGGAACGAGTCGTAAAAATGTGTAACCTACTTAGAACCTCCTGTTTTGAGGAAACCGATCTAGCTGCGCCCCTAGTTTATACTCGAAAAAGTTCGTGGGACAGCTCCTTTAATGTTGAAAATGCTATAGTGGGAGATGTATCTAGACTGACTACGAAATGATTAGTCGAAGGAATCAGTAGAAGTGAGAGAAGAGAAGATAGAGGAAAGCAGGCAAAAGAAGAGCAATTGAATACTCGATGTGGGGAGATGAATCTGAATCATTTCATCAACTATTGTAACGTTGAAATATAAAGATGAAACATACTTTCAGTTCCATGACTCGTCAGTAAGGATGATGTAATCGAACATCTGAACAGAGAATCTATTCCACTAATTATGAACTGTTACATGAACTTTTCTATTATTAAGTGAACGCGCTGTTTGATTTGAAAGCATGTGTAGGTCCCATATTTTTAGAATACTTCTCTGTTATACAGCATCAGAAAGTTGATGAATACTGTGATGCGATGGATCTTTGATCAGAGAGGAATGGGGATAAGAGGACTGTGAAGAGGCTACGGGAAGGTGTAAAGATCCAAGTTCTCTGCGTCTTTTGAAACATTTTTGTCTATCATCTCTTCGTCTTCCTTTATCTCTACCAAGACCTCTTCCACTCTGATCATAAATCCGTCATACGATACCGTGATCCTCAACTTCCAAACGCTGTATAAAATCAGAGAAAAGGGATTAAAATATATGTGGGGGATCCTCAAACGAGGGGCTAAATAAATGGCGCTTTCGGCAAAAATATTCCCAACACAACCAACTCATTTAAAGACCATTTTTAGCAGAATCTCACTTGTCAATACCGCATTTCGATTCCCAATTGGACATGGAGAATGAGACTCCAGAGACATAATCCTGAGGAAAACAAGAATGATTCTTCTACATGATGATATTGTCGTACCTTGAGAACATTTATGTCCATCCATCCTTCTGAATCCACCTTCGATTCGAGTTCAGGAACCAGATGGGCCTGCAAAAACACGGTCGTTTTCCGTTGGCACATATGTAAAGCTATCCGAAATTCGTACACGATAGATGACGTGGGAGTCTACAGGATTGGGATCATGCTGAAGGAGTCTGATGAGGACAGGAGTAGTGTCATTCCTCATTTCGATCACGAATCCAGCAGCTGTAGTCAATTCATCCTCAATCGATTCCTCCATGATGGCGCCATCCAGAACTCCTCACCTTATGGTATCCCATGAGAATCATAACAGCTAGTGTCACTTCTGTATGCGATGCATATCCAATCAACTTAGGACTGCTCTTCTTTCCAATGGCTGCCGTTTCAATTGACTGAATGTCTATAATTCATTGTTGAATGTCAATGAGTACAACCTCGATAATGTTTCCTGCCCACAATCCACCCATCATATTCCTACAGGGAGAGTACTTTGCACATTTGTTCATGTGGTTCTCAGCTGTAATTGAGTATTCTCATTCAGTATCTACAGTAGGAAGAGTACCGAATGAGAGATAAGCATTTCGTAGTGAGGTTCTGTTGTATCCAGGAAGAGTGGGATTGGCCAACCAATCAGGGTATGTTGCATTGTAGAAGTCCTAAGAATACACACATTTTAAACATAAGGCAATTCAACCCATCCAACCATACTGATGATGTTATCAGCGATATCAGCTGCATTGGAGATTGTGGCATTTCGACCATCTTTCTGAATCAACCAATACAATGAAGACTACTCATTCCAACCTCCTTCATGTATTGTAACAAATCATGACTCTGCTGAACGAGCGACTCCAGTTCAGGCAACTTGTCCTTCGAGATGGGCTCCCAAGCGGAAAACATTCATAATGGATTACGGTAGAAGCGGATAATGTCAAACCTCTGTCACTGGCCACACAGCCTTCCACAGCGTACATTCTCAGCATTTGGTCATTGATTGTATATGGGACAGGACTCCAATTATCAAGTTTCCCCTGAATAAAGGGATTATTGTTTGAGAGTGTAAGAGTGAGTAACCTTATTCCAATCTGCCCATCCAGCTGGTTCATAGAATCCAGCAATGGCTGACTGTAGTGTCATTTGACATCGATTGGCACTACTCGAATAGAATTTGGCCTCCTTTGGTAGGAAATTCTCATTGACGAATTGCCCGAGGAATGATCGAAGTTCCTTCCCAAGACCGTATGCTTGTCTCTTTCCAATCTTAAATTGACTCATTCACAATAGTCAATGGAGATCAAAGTGCATACACTTGTCAATTCCAATTCTCCCTCCTGACCCCATGTCCTATTGGGAACATTCACGAATCTGCAATATTCGTTATATTAGCACTCACAAGGCATGTTTTTTTCTCTTTCAGATTCCAGTGTAGTCGTTTAACTGACTTCTCTGGGTTTCTGTTTCCATGTCTGGTTCCGAAGAGAACAAGCACCTGAAGGACATTGTCATTTGTTGTCATCTCCACTTGTCTTACCGTTTTTGCATGTTTATGTACAGTAGTGGCAGTTGGCAATGGAGGTTCAGTGGCTGAGATGAGAAGGGAAAAGAGAAGAGGAGAGAAGAGACAGAAGGAGATCATGTCTGTAATGAATGAGGGAAAGGCGAATGGGAACTTGAAAAGAGAACGGAATTATGCAGATGAACCATAACAGGTGATCATGTTTACCCTCTACGGTTGACAGTTTGACTTCTTTATGGGTTATGATTCACAGGGGATGTATCTCAAAGTATATAGCAGCATTGAAACATAAACCATAAAGTAGTCACACTGTCAACCATAATACCAGTGAACTTTCAAACTACTGACGCGTATAGTAACATTCTGTTGCCAAACCGTCTCTAATACATTGTGGCACAGTCTGCTACAGGGGCAAACATTCTATTCAAGGAGTGTAATGACGTCCATTTTGATAAGAAAGGGGAAAGAAGAAGATTATGCACTTGATAACACTCGCATTGGTTCCAAAAAGAGTCTTTCGATGGAAGAACCATGTCCTATCCCTCAATCAAACGACTAATGCTACTCATTCTTGTGCCAAGTTGATCAGACAGTGAATGAGAATAGGGCGGGGAAGTCTCTAACTGTCTAACTCTCTCCATTCGCACACTCTCTCCCCTCTCTTGCCATTTGTTGTATGTAGTTGGACATTAGAGGGAGAAGTGTCTTTATCTCTGTTCCCTCTCACTTTCACATACTCTCTCATTCGACAGTTTAGGAGAGAAAAAGGTTATCGAACCTGACAGATCTACACAGGCAAACCATTAGGCACAATCTCGATAAGGGAAAAAAAATAAACAAAATTCTCGGCGGTAGTTACACGGGTGAAAGACAATTGCGCCATTGTTATCAACGATTCAACGGCGTAAGTGTCCGTTTCATCATTGTGGGGTAAATGTCCATGGAGCAATTGTCTTTCACCCAGTTAACAATTGAGGGTTATGAAATGAATCCTCCTGTTTGGAGTAGTGCATTGGCCATTTTTAACTTGTTGAATAGAGGAGAAGAGAATCTGTGAACGGGGAGGATTACAGAGAGAAGAGAAGAATCTGTCTGTTCACTCTCACTTATCTCTCATTTCTCATTACTCGCAGTCAAAAGGAACTGTTCCGAGGATCGGAACGAACCTTTTTTCCCTTATGGCAAACACTCACTCTCCATTTAAATGGAGAAAAGAGTAGCGACTTTGCTCTTTGGAGCACTTGATCCTTTGGAACTGTAACATCGCATGTACTCCATTCAGAGTATCTGTGCACTCCCTTACTCGAGGGAATAGTCCATCTGACTATCCACCCATCCCCTCTCGTGTGTCCAATCCACAAACCGAATAGGGTGATGCATTTTGCAAAACCGGTCCGAAGTCTCAATGACTGTACCGCTAAGTGAAATTGAACATGCGGGAAGCGATAAAATGGAGAAGAGTGAAAAGGAAGTTGGAATGAACTTTATGTTCTGCACAGTACATAAGGCACAAGGAAAACAGTGAAGAACGACCATAAAGAATGCAACAAGTGGAAAGAATGGAAGGGAGAAGGGAATACTCCTTCTAATGACAATGACAATGGACTAAGACAAGATAATCTACATTTCTATGCAAGCAAGTGTCAACTCATTATTATTCAGCACAACAATGCATTCATTCCATCTTGACCACTTGTTCTTCCGACACTCAAAGGAATCCATTATAGGCACAATTCAATCAAAACAAACGATCTGCACACAAACAAACATGAATGATCAACAGATTCCCTTTCTTACCCATGATTCCTGTTACAGAATCGTCTTTCCCTCCTTCCTCTATCATCGTCAATTCGTCTTCTTCAAAGTGTGCCTGAGTACTGAAACAACTGTGTATCAAATAGCAATCTGGATGATGTTAGTCAGTTGTCGATTCACAATACAGTAATACTCACAATCGTTCTCCTGACAATACTTGTTCTCTTTTTTCTCTCGTTCGAATCTTCCGACGATCATAAGCGCTGCAAACAATTTTTTATTATTAAAAGCCAACGAGATATCAAAGTTGACATCTCAAATAAATAAATAAAATTCCACATAATAAAACGAACATGAGATTATTGTGCATTCTCTCTTCTTCAGTCATTGCACCACGAAGGGCGCGAGTCTGGAGAGTCTTCACTAATCTACAATCAATCTATTACATACATCATTATATTAGTCGTCCAAGTCCTTTACAAGTATCATCATAATTCAAAAGATAGTCGTATTAGCTGACCTAAGCGAATACCCCTTATTATAAAATTATAACCTCAGCGATTCGCCCAAGGACTGAAAAATAATTTTACTTTATCCATCGACACGCCTGGATACCGTTTTGTTTGAAACATTTTCTCCATCATCCAAACGCATTCGATCCCGGTTTCGTTTGAACTATGATGAATCCTCTATTGAACCCCTTCTCAACTACCGTACCCATCTCTCACCTTATATGCTCCCTATATGAAGGATCCGCTCGCTTTTTATCTTCCCTCACACGTCTCTTTTCCCTTTCACGAGCCAATTCCTCCCTCAAAATATTTATTATGTGATTTTCTCTTAAAAAATAGGATATAACAAATCAATACAAGCGTACTGATAATCGTCGTAACTCAGTTCAGCTCTCATTCTTTCTCTCCTTTGTCTCATGTATTCCCTTCTTGCTTTCCTTCTGGCTTCCAGCTTCGGATTTACACCCTAAAATCAACCATTCATCCAAAAACAAAACTTGCAGTGTGAATATATTTCATGTATAATATACTAAAACCACTGACCTCTGCATGTTCTTCCCTCTTGAGTGCACTCAAATCTTCATTCTTTTTCTGTAGAATCCTCTCATATTCTTCTCGTTTTCTTTGTCTTTCCTCCTGTTCATATACCGTAATCTCATTCAATCCCTTCTCCTTCTCACCCTTTCTCTTTTCCTCTGTTCACTATTCACTGCACTCGTTCTTCTCTTTATAGCACTTATTGTTAGTTGATCATTCATGTCCATTGATGGAGAATGAATGGGAGAATAACTGAAAGGCTACTGTATCCATCTCATGAGAGAGTACAATACCTGCTTATTTCGACTTCCTGTCCCTTCCATGGCAACTCATCGTGAGAATACTCAATTGAAGCACTAAAATGTGTCACATACAGTAGACTACAGTAATGACCGTACCCTCTAGAAGTACATGCTTCCTCTTCATATATAATTCCTTCCTTCTCCTCTTTTCTCAATGGAATAGTCTTCTCTGTGTCTTCTGCCTCCACATCAACCTCCACTTCATCTTCCACCTGAACGGACTATCTGTCACGATATTAATGAAAGAATTACAAGAGTTCATTCACAATCGTAACAAACTCGTTTTATTCGAAATAAAATATTAGTTTTAACATTGTTTCGTATTTAATCTCACATTTGTCATGACGATTGCGTTCGTCGGTTGCATACACGGACGTGGAGAGGGAGACTGAAAGATGACTCGTTAAGTACTGTAGAAATGACTGTAGATGTACCATGAGCAATGACTGGGGAACATCATCTGCATACTTTGCTTCTTCCTTCGCACAGGTCACATTCGCACTGAGAGATACAAATATCTTCATATGTCAAAGAATCTATCTACCTCATGAGCCTCTTCTTCTTCAACATTGTTCTTCTCTGCTGTGCAATATCAGCCCATTTCTCGGCAGGATTCATATCTGTATCGATTGATTACTGTATCTCAACGAGTGGTGCTAAAGTACTCACATTGTCGATCAGTTACTACACGTATATGAGGCGTTGAATCCACTGTAGCAGTAGGAGTCACCCAAGAACCTCGAGCAGGGCCCCCATCTGTATCAACGAACAAAAGGCCATTGAAATGAAAAGTCAATCTACCTACCTGGTGTTCGATTCCATCTCCAAACGGGAGTAGCATAGGTTAAACGACTTCGTCGTTCGGTTGAATAAGAAGATGTATGGACCTGAAAGAGAAAAAGTGATAGCAAGAAAAACTGAACTATCACACGAGTCCAAAATGTACAATGGACAATAGTTGAACGAAAGGGCACCTACCTCAACTACACTTTCTTCAACGATGCCCATTCCATCATCTTGATAGATAGACAGAGATGGATACTCGTGTACATCTATCATTGGTTCAAGGGAAGGCATTCCAACAAAGTCATACGAATGATGCGCTTTTCTCAAGGGTCGAAGATACAAATCACGACAACTAGAACCGTTTAATTACCTCATTCTGTGAAGAACATTCTCTGTATCCACAGTTTTCATCTTTCTTCTTCTATCAACTGGTTCAGGCGATATGTTTGAGGGAACACGACGATTCCTCCGTGGTCCTTCAACCAATTCCTTCTCATGATCTTATACTGATTAAATAACTCACTATTAAGTAGACTGTGCGAAAAAACATTCTCAGGAGATGCGCAGGCTCCTCCAGAACTGGTTTCTAAAAGAATTGCCAAGATGTTAACAACTATATTGGTAATTAATTGAAATAGCTAAGAATATACCTGTGTAATTGCCGATCTCTCTATTTGACTGCGAAGATGGTTGGTCTCGTCGTCCATTTTCACTCATTCTGGGTAAGTAAGGGCAATACAGTCACCCAAAACAACTTATAAAGAAAAAAATTACAGAAACCTGACTTTTTGGCAATTTGCCAAGTCCGAAAGTACCGTAATCGGCAGCACTTTCCCATTGCACAAGGAAATGTACGAGTTTATGATAATCACACCACGTTTCTGTAAAATATCTTTATGTTAAAATCATGTGTTTGATTCTTCTCCTCTGAATCAAATGAAGAATGTACGATGTGGGTGAAATGATATGAGATGAAAAGAGAGATCTGACAAGAGAAAAGGAATGCGAGAGTCATGATGATCACGGGCAGTTGATGCGAATAAGTAGAGATGGTAATGTGATGACGCAGGAATGACACTCATCCATTACTACTCTTGTTGCTTGCTATTTCCAGTCCTTCCATTGAAAGGTCATCCGATGCTCGTCTCATGAAGAAATCAGGAACGATGACCGAAAGTTCGTGACGTCGATTCTGAATGCAAAGTGGTTGTCTTGATTAGAATGAATTGTACTAACCAAAGAGTCAATTCGATGTTTGGCATCATCTGGTAGTTGACTTTTGTCATCATGTTCTGTTATGATCTGTCAATTGTCACTTCTTGTGTCACTTCTCTTCTCTTTTCATACCTGATCTCTATTTGCCTTCCTTATTTTGTTATTTTCAGCCAGTCCAACTTTCATTCTGTCAATCGTCACTCTCAGCACCTCAACACTTTCTCCCATTAGGAAAGGAATGAGATTATGCCCATCTCAAAGTGGATTCCATCTTCCCTCGAGAATTCTACTCACAATGATTTATGGCCTGTCAGTTTTCACAAGGACATAAAATACATCTCTCACTTCAAGATGTTCCAAGAACTTCAAGACTAAGATAGCGCATTGATCACCCTTAGGGAACAAACTAGAGATATGAAAAATTACATTCTTCGAATTGACGAAGACGAACACATCACATAAATGTGTTATTGATATTGATAATGACCCTTTGATATTGAGGAAACGAACTACAGATATGAGAAATGTCATAGTCAAAGTCCTATATTATGTCACCTCTCTCCATAGAATGATAGCAGAATCAATCTCTGAAGGAGTCATCGCATGCTTTTTACTGCCACGAATCGAGATTCTAAAACACTCTGAATATACCAGAATTCCAGTAGCAAATGACCTTTTATCGCCCTTCATCGCTTTCCGGAAATGGTACAAAGTGCACTCCTTGAAGACAGACCAGTAATGGGGTCTGAACAAACAATTACAGTCTACACCACAATGAGTCTTCTTGCCTGAATCCCAATTGTTCCTGGTGTTTTCCGTGTATTTGTCCCAGATTACGGAATAGAGGTTCCAATCCATCCGGCTCATCCAGACATTGCATAACTGATTCGATAACCTTCAATGACAGAATAACACTGATTGGATGATCCTTTTCCTTTACTTGAATGAATCGAAGAGCATGGAAAGTGAATTCATTCGATCTCTTTTCTTTGTGTTCTCCTGTATTCCGAAGTGAATCTTTCATCATAAATGTGAACATCAACTTGGCATCTGGTGCCTCAAACAATGGGAATAACAGAAAAGGTTCTCTGGAATAACAGAATACCTGCTCAAATATCATCTCGAATATTCCCGTAGCCAGTGTTTCCATATCCCTGCAATGAATGGATTGTGGAGAGTAGTTGAGAATGATTGCTACCTGGATACAACAGACCAACTTTGTCGTAGGATTTCCTTGTCCTTCATAGTCAAGTGGGAAATTGAATCGATCATTGTGCCGTTCGACCTCTCAAATTGACATTCTTGCATCAAAAGGAAAGGAATTCAATTCAAAGGGGTCTTTCCTCTATTGTCGTTCAATCCCCAGTATCGTTCATTATTTATAGAGTACACGCGTACCTCGACGTCACAAACTGTGATGGATACAGAGGGGACGGCCGTTGTTGTGATTGGGAGGTCAAACCTGAAAGGATGACGGATGGACCAAATCTCCCCCAATATGCACTATAGATCAGGGAACATTGCCTGAGGGAAAAGGAGGAGAAGGGTGAAAAGAGTGGATGGGAACACCGGAAGAATGAGAGAGACGAACAGATCGAATGAGAAGATTGGGAAGAAGAAGAAGAAGAAGAAAGAAGGAGACTGAATCAAGACACTTCTTCTATCAAACAACGAAAGAACTACGATGTCTGCAAGTGTACAATGAGTCTTCCAATGTCAATTATTCCTTCCTTTTCAGAGGTTGGAAAGGAAAGGAACATTGAATGGAAGAAAGTATTCTTCATTCCTTTCAGGCATGCAAAACACAATATGATGAGGATATTATGAATGAATGAGAGGGGAAGTGTTTGACCCTTTGACTCTTCCTTTGCAATGTGGAACCATTCACAATTATGAAGTCACTTGTCAGGGGGCGAAGGGAACAATGACCACACATTCACATCAACTGAAGAGAAACAAAACATCTGTTATTACTTATTGGTCCGAACTACGGTTGGCAGTTTGACCACTTTATGGGTTATGTTTCAATGCTATTATATTGAAAGATATACCCTCTATGATGAAACATTACTCATAAAGTAGTCAATGCATAGTCTGTACATCAATGCAACAGAAGAAAGAATGAGGAAGAATGATGGATTAGAGTTGAAGATTGAGGGGGGAGAGGGGATACTCAATCACACATTCATTCATTCACATTGTAGACCATTCTGTAGATAAGGAAACATTGGAATGGAAGAACGAAGACAACGTTCGTTCTTCCAACCCAAATCTCAACGTAATTCGATCCACTCTCCTTTTTACAAGGTTTTGAGTCAGCTGAGAAGGAAAAGAATTGGAATAAGAGACAAATACTCCATTATTACTACTTCTCACGTGTTTGAATGAGGAAGATGAAAGGAGACAATTAAGAACATCCAGGGAATTCCCTCATGGAAGAAATCTCCAATGAAAGGAACTCAAATTGGCGATGAAGAAGGAGCGACATGACATTTGCACCATAGTGGTGAAATGGACGGGCCGTGAAACTTACTGAAGTTGAGCGTATCTGTTCATTTCAAGAATATCGTAAAAATATCCATTGTATTATTGTCTTTCACTCGAAATTTGACGAGGACGATTAGGAGAAAGCGATGGAAAAGAAAGTAGTGAAAAGAGGGAGAATGGGCAGAATGGATATTCTGAATGTCTCTGGAGAAGAGAAAGTGCAATGGGAGAGAAGGGATGTCTATCACATCAACTATTATGAGAGTGGTGAAGACTGAAATGATACACAGACCAGAGGTTACAAATCGGCGGATTTATCGTTTGTTTCCTTCGAAGAGCAGTTGTCTCACCATTTGATGGACAACTGCTCTGCGGAGATGAATGACGACAACTTTACATATTTGGAACCACTAGTAGAGACTAGACATTGCAACTTCAGACGGTTCAAGTATCTGAGAAAGATGGGGAAACTCGTCTCGTACTCTCATTGCTAGGTATTGGATGTACACATAACATGGATGAATAAATGAAGAGTGTTGGGAGAAGGGAAGTGACTCCAATCTGAAGAGAAGAAAAGGACTCATAGGGAGGCAACAATCACATTATTCCATCCTTGTCCCAATACAAGGAATAGAAGAAAGAAACATGTGACTACCATGAGATGTTCTATCAGAAATGTCTAATTTGGATGGATAGAAAGGAGATTTGATAGAAGATTTGCATGAAGATTGCATGTTGTCATGAGGATGAAACCTTCCAGGAAGAAGATTCAAAGTGCACGAGAATGAAATTGGTTGTAGTTGGATATGAATGAAGATGGCACGTTGCACAAATTACTCCACTCAATGAAATTGTCCCTTTCTTCTCTAAAGGAGCGACTCTACTCCACTTATTATCATAAATCCAGTTGGCACTAATAAATTGCACGCCTTCAAAAAACTACCATAATTGCTAGTTGCAGTGAAATTAAGGGTCGAAAAGTGGTTATTATCTCTTGCAGAAACATCGTCATGGGTGCACATTTGTGGTTGAGTGAGTACAGTGTGTATATGATGGTGATTGAATAATATTCACCCACTTACGACTTCAAATGGTAGAGGGGAAAGAGATTGGAGTCTGTCGTACAAAGAGAGAATTGGAAATGATTGCAGACGTGTCTTTCACACGACTTAACACTACCACCCAATTTCATCTCTGCAATCTGAGGTCTCTTTCATCAAAGAAGGGGGCTTAACCGTATTCACTGATCGACACTCTTCACACGCAATTTCCTCTTTGGTAGAACAAGGGGAAATGAAGAAAGGGAATGAACAAGACAGTCCATTCAGTCTCACTTCATTTGATATTGTAAAAGGTACGGTATACAAAGTGAACAGTCTAGACTAGAAAATAGCCTTCAATGCATCTCAAGATAAAAAAGATGATGTGAATGTAACGATGGCCAATTCAATGAATAAAGTGAAAGAGGGAAGAGTCAACATTGGATCGTGACGCATTTTATTACGAAAAGAACAAAGGACAAGGAAAAGATTCACAGGACCGATTCACAGAAACAAGTATCGAGACAACAGAGGCGGAAGGGAATAAATCTCAAATAACAAGGACTCTTGACCACTATAAAGGAAATGGGACGGAGGTTATACGATTTGCATACAGTTATTATGCGTTGACGAGAAGGGACAGGGAAAGGGACATCGGAAAGCGAAACCCTAGATGAGAAAGCTGGATTGAATCCGCTTCTTACAGAAAACCAGTAAAAATGTCAATAAAAAGGGACTGGAGCCAAGTTTGAAACTCGTTCAGTAGAACACGGTTATTATAGTCGGTGATTAAAGAGCGAATTTGAATGAACGTGACTGTGGGGGATGATAAAGCTTGGAATAATAATACTATGGGTGCTATAATTCTATGGAAACATGAGGGCAATCATTTCGTCACGCAAGATTTGGAAACTAATCCATAGTGTAGTGATTATCCCATAGCAAACATTTCTCAAGCACTCTATTCAAGCATTGCATCGGATTTGATGTAAAAATGCGTACAAGGATAAGTAAACGACGAATGGTTGCATCATGAAATGTGATCAAATCAGACAATCGCTGTTGGATGAGACTTATTGCCACCAATTCCCTTCACGGGTGATCCAATCACTCCTCAATCACATCAGAATGACTCTACAGTAATCCAGATATTATAGTACCTGCAGGGTTTTCTCCAGTGATGGATGATGGGAAAGGTGTTGGATGTGAGTCGAGAGACAAAGGAGTGAAATGGGAGATGAGAGTGGTAAGAGATGGAGTAGAGTCAGACTCAATTCCATCAACGTCCAACATTGTGTCATATCATTATATACCTGTTCAGCTCCTCCTACAGTAGCCGCCCGTTGTTTGACGGCCCCTCCACGTCCTGCAATCTGTCATGAGACAAGGATACAATAGTGTACAGACCAGCTGCAGTTGCCCTGAGATCACATCCAAGGACGAAGTTTGAGAAGTGTTTCTGAGGAGAGAAGAAGACGTCATCGTAGAAGGCAGAACTGCATGAAGCACGACGAGGAGTCGAGTCAAGGGTCTGCTTAAACACAACTTATTGTATTCAGACACTTACACACTTATAGTACTCCTAAAGCATCAACACTCCACTTTATTCTCATTCGAAATCAATGCAAACTCAAACACTGGCAATGGTAATTGATCATCAAGATCGGAACACTTTGTGTATGATCTCTCTAACAATTGTATGGCCTGACTGTAGGTACATTGTATGGTTGGCAGTTTGACTATGTTTTAAAATATGTTTCACCGTGGCTACATATATATATATATTTTATAAGAGCTGTGAAAAATATCCGAAAACCTAGTCAAACTGCCAACCTTAGTATATTGCCAAAGTAATGAGATAACAGAAAAGTGGTACAGATAGCCTAACATTCGTCACTCTGACCTGTTCATTGAGCATGTCCTCATTTCGATCTCCATCCACACAATCTCCTACATTCGTTGGAGGAGAAACACAAATGGGGGTGGAAAGAGGAGTGGATGATGCTAATGCTCCATCATGCACTCCATTCTCTAGTGAACAAGAGTATCCACCAGAAGAGTACAGTCCACGCTGCAATCATTTCCTCAGTCACACGGGTGTCATAGGCAATCTGACCGTAACAGTGTATATCCTCTCTCCTACAGTAGCCATGGATGCCCTCATCCTCTCTTCATCCATTGTCCTTTCTTCTTCATCATCAGCATCCACATCATCCATTACATCTCCAGCCACCTGTACATCTCGCATTCTTTCCTCATTCTCACTCATCTTCACCTCTTCACTCTCCAATTCACATTCCAGCATTGGCTGTGGCGGTTCCTCCAATCCACCATAGCCACCATCACTGCAACAAGCAGATGATACTGCAGTAGATACAGTTCTACCGTACCCTTCTCCGTAGCTGAAGTACGGCTGCAGATGTACTGCTTCCTCGTCCTCTTCCGTGTCTGCTGGGGAAGTATCTGAAAGGAGTCTCAGCTACAGTAACCTTCTCTTCCTCACCATTATGTGCCATCATGGATGGTTGTTGGTGTTGTCGTCGCATCATGAAGTCTTCGTACAATGCAGAAGAAGAAGAAGAATTAGAGTATGGAGGGAGAATAGGGCCCGACATGTGACGATTGTGGTATGGGGATGAATCCTAAAACATACAATAATGGGTAAAATAGTGTACATTCAACCTTATAAGGATTAGCAGGATGGAATCTGGGTCCAGGTGAGAAGGGAGCGACAGTTGTATTGAGATGAACGGGAGTAGTGGGACGAGAAGTAGATGAGAAAGGACGACGGGTTGTGACCATTGAGGGTGGAATACCGACTGCTGCAGCTGCCAACGATGACGAGGCCTTCAGACGACGAAGATGTAGAAATAACTACAATCAAATTCTCTATCACAAAGAGGACAAATAATGTTCGCATTTCTGTTCTCGTATCTCTAGATGGTAATCAGACTGGAAATATACCGTTTCCAGTTCACAAGCATTCGAGAAACCGAAACCGTACACGGGCGAGTGAGGATCGTATCTGAGAAATCCCAAAAAATATTCTTTATTGGGACAGATGCCCACTTATTAGACATGACGTGGAGGAACTTCTTGCTGGGACAGTGAACTGTGAACGAGGGAAGGAGAGGACAGTGGGATATTATCAACTGAAAATCTTCACTTATCTCACATAACCGTATTATATCTCAACCTCCATATTGTGCAGGGCGACCAGTTTGGCGACATTCTCTGCAGCATCATTGAATAGATGAACGAGAACGGGGCAGGGGGACAGCTCACGCCACTCCGCACTGTTCTCCTGAAGCACAAATACCTAGCTCATCAACACTCTCGCTCTGTACCTGCAGGGAGTAGACCTGTGCCGATACAGTAACAATGCGATAGAACCTAAATGCAATGTAGCAACATTTCGACACTGACAATTAGACGCTACGCCGTGGATAGCAAACCTCTCCGACTTAAGCAGATCCTCCACCTGTGCAGCGATCCCCACACTCATCGCAGCCGGCCCCCGCTACGATGGATGACTATACAACTTGGACGAAGAATAATTACACCGATTAAAGGTATCATCCAAGCACAAAAGCTCTTTATAAGCAAGAAAATGAAGAATTTTTTAATATCTGTTTATCACGACCATAACGATATGAAAAGTGACATCTTAGTTAAGTGCGTGAGAATAAATCATTTTCAAATTAGAGCATGCCAATAGAAAGACAACGAAAGGTTCAAAGTTGCTTCAAAAGCATCAAAAGAAACAAAAATGTAAAAATATGCCATGTTTTACTGCTAAGCAGAACATAATAGACAATACACGAGCTACATCGGATTTCATGCCTAAACAAACTGTCGTGTAAATACTAATGTTGTGATCACGTTTCAAACTACGGAAGCCTGATTTCTGACGTAGAAGTCACCGTCTGTATTTTTTAAAACGGCCGGTCTTGCACCAGGACGGATTGGAGAGACCGTCAGAGTTGCATAGATAGGAGGTTCGGGAGGGGCACCAGTTGGACGCTCAAATAGATACGTTGGATACTGAAAATCAGAAAAAAAATACCTTGTTACGCTTGTTGGTAGTGTAACATCTCCTGCTCGCCTGGAAGAAAGAATATATCCGTGTCAAATATTGGCATACCTGAAGATTGACAGCAGTCTCTCGTAGAGAACTTGCGAATTCAACGAGTTGAGAATGATGCGGATGCTCCTTCTAAGGAAATTATTACGATGTCATGAGCAAGAACACACCGATCGGTAAAGCATGACGGTGACGTAGGAATGAAGAGCGAAGGCCATCTCAATTGTATCGTCAACCTCAAAGATATACCATTTCAAAAACAAAATCGGTAGACAAACTTGTGCCTCGGCTTCTTCCCAGCTGGATTGTGCATTCTTCAGGCGCAATTCGCCGTCCGAAAGAGCATGTGTCACAACGAGTCGAGTCTGCTTCCTGAAAGTCAAGCTCAATGTGAATAAATATGAATAGAAACCAACCTTCTTCGCCAATCAATACACATAGACACGAACCATACAGTCAAACAGATAGCTAACAGTGCGATTAGAAAGACGATCAACATGAATGCCACCCAGTATTGGTCAACTTCAGTACCAAGAATCTGTACGAGTAGCGGGTCTGACGAGGACTCCTTCATCTAAAAGCAAACCGGAAACATCGCAGTGGAAAATCAAAGCAAAAAATGCGAGAATAAATTTAATAGAAAGCCAGGAAAAAGGATAGAAGCACACGTGAGAATCTCATGAGAATCCTAGAAAATTATTGATCCTTTTTGTACAGGAAATTATTGACAGTACAGGTCGATCGTTTCAAGATTTATTTGAAGTCACCGATGTATAGTTTGTAGTTTGATGTAGGTGTTATCGATTGATTACAGTAGTACTGAACTGGAGATGCCAAAATGTATTTACTTGCCCTGTCCTTTATTGTCGTAATAGCATCTCTTTTCATGGTTTTTTCTACACATATGTGTAAGAGTACTGTTGCCCTCGATATTTACTAGGGTTTCTAAATCGGGAGTAGAGTGCATTCGTCTGCTGTCTGATTCACGAGGAGCGGTTGTATGTTGCATGAATGAGACAACAGCTCATCGAGAATCAGACAACAGACGAATGCACTCCACTCCCGATTTAGAAACCCTAATATTTACCCCTCACTGTACAGCTTGCTATCGGATCTAGAAAAAAAACAATATGTGAAATGTTTATCAAGATGTGATTCTTTGTTCAGACGAAATGTTTAAAAACATCTATTCTTGAAACTGGTTTCCTTGAAAATTCCACATACGATTAACATTTTTCCATTGCGGTCACTGGAAATGTCAACTTTGCCACGAACGTTTCCTGGACTGACACGATCATTGAATTCGTCCAAGTCAACTGGAAGGTTTGCTCTATGTTTGTTATCAAGATGTGATTCTTTGTTCAGACGACGTACACCCCGTGGTATCTCTGCAAATGCTTCACGAAGCAACCTCTCTTTGTCCACTTCCTATGCAGTTTCTCCAGTCATTGCATGTCTGTTTTCTGTTTAACATTCATTTGAACACATTTGTATAGCTGTGGCAGAAGGAAGAGGCACTGCTGCCAGAGGCCAAATTGGAGTGGCAGCTGTTGACATGCAGGTTGAATCATCTTCTTGGTTAGGTACATAATCGTTTCAGACGATGGACTTTTTTCTCTTCTACTTTGTCGATTCATCTGCTTACTCTACACTCAAGGCACAGTTGCAGGTATTTTGTAATGGATTAACTCAATGGAAGTGAAATGTAGATTCTTGATCCAGTAGAAGTGATTGTTTGTGATTCCCTCAATGAGCGAAACACGAATGTTGTTTTACACGAAGCTGCGCGTTCTGCAGGTGAATCGGTCACTTTGTCTGCTGTTCATCGCAGGTCTCTTCACTAGAAGCATTCACATATTAGACGAATGTACATTAAGATATTTTGATGGTGCCAAAGGGTTTGAGTTGTTTAAGTCACTTCGAGCCGTGGAATGTTCAAGTGAATTGGATAATCCAGAGGGAAAGTATGAATATTCAATTGTGACCCATACAGTAATCTCTTAGGGAATTGTGTCTGGCTGCCTTCGCTGCACTTGTCAAATACGTGGAACACATCGATGGAATCATTTTCGCCCATTCCTCACTCAGGATTGTTTTGCAATCCAACGAAGGACTATGTCTAATGGGTTTGTTATTATCTGCCCATAAACTTTATTTTAAAATTACTGTGCCGAAAATTTCTGTATTTGTGAATTTAGTATATTTGTAGATGCTGAAACATGGAAGAATCTTCGTGTCATCGAAGAAGGACGAGGGAAGAAGGCATATCTTACAGTTTCAGTTCAATTGTCATTAGCAATTTGCAGGACAAGCGTTCTCTGTTCACATTACTCAATCACACACTCACTTCAATGGGTGCTCGATTACTCAGGTACAAAAGGTCTCCCAACTACTTCTTATTACAGTAATCTTCTCTAGACAGAATCTGATGCAGCCTCTCAGTTCAGAAGAAATTCTCAATGATCGATTGGATGCACTACAGGAACTCCTTTCTCGTAGTCATGTCAGTATCAGCTACAGTATATTTCTCTAAACATGCCTAGCGTTTTAGCAATGCTTAGTGAGCTTTCTAAAACGATGACTTTTTGCAGTTTGTAGACAAAATGAGAGGATTGCTCTCTCGTGCCTACTCTGTCGATTCTGTACTGTCAGTCGTAGTACAGAATCATATTGAGAAGACTACAGCCACTGCTGAATACCGTATCGTCCAGGTTACAATTCTTCATATTGTAGTAAATATGTGTTTTTGGAAGTAACAATTACTGACATGTCAGAGATATTTGATTAGTATATTTGAGTTGCAACATCTGCAGCAGACACTTCAATTGGTTGAACCTCTTCGTCTACTGCTTAGCACTGTCCAAGCACCCATCATTGCGAACAAAGCAAATGCAAGACAACTTCCATTGACACTCATTACATTCGGTTACTGTAGACGTTAGCTGATGGTCGATTGGATGAAGTGGCGACAATTCTGGATGATACCCTCGATGATGAAGTACTACGAATGACAACTGGAAAGAAGAATAGTATGTCGACTAGGAATCAGAAGTGTTTCGCTGTCAGGGTACGGTAACTATTGTTGATCTTTTGATGCTAATTGGAGAACATTTGAAATGTTTGTAGGAAGGTTTGAGTCCTCCACTGGATGTGGCCAGAAAGGCATACGAGGAACTTCTAGTGGATCTTCAGAATGAAAGAGGAGAATTAGAGGTGAGAATACAGTATGCCTTCTACCGTATCCCTCAATCCGCTTAGGAATTTCTTCCTGATCAGCCTGTTCGTCTTGCATATTCGGCTGCTCGTCTCTTCCACTATGTATGGATGACTACAAATGCGAACACAGTCAGAGTTCCTTCCCATTTCATCAACATCGTCAGAAACAAAGTACATGACAATTACTATTTTATCATAGTCAGTTTCAAAATTTACAGGCTTCGTTGACATTCTCCAGTCGAACTCTGATGCGCTACAATGGTAAGGGCTGTTGTGAGACTGACCTGATTGTACTTACAGTAATCTCTTCTAATTTCTTTCTTTCTCAGATCGAGTGGAGCAGTCCGTCTGCGAAGTGATGCTGGCCTCGGACGATGTAACTTCTTTCATTGTTATGTTTTGAGATGTATTTTAATTGTCACTGAAAAGGAACATTGTATTTGGTGCTGAGTGATACTCGTGTTATAATGATATGTCCACATAGGTCATTTATCATGCCCTGGAGCGTATTCGTCCCTTGGTCGCTTCCCTCTACACTCTGGTTGATACTCTTTCCCTTCTCGATTTCCTCACTTCACTCGCAGTCTATGCTAGTCAAAGGGATACAGGTATAATCACTCTCTATAACAAATATTATGATTCTACTTTACTTTTCTTTTTTTTCCAGTGAGACCATCATTCGGGAATGCCATTGTAATAAAGAAGGGAAAGTATCCACTGTTGGATCTGACTGAAACGACAGTCTTTGCAAATGATGCAGTAACTTTTCCTCTTCTTGTCATCACTTCCAATTCAAAAGAAGGAATCAATTCACATTTGCAGTACCTGACACCGGATAGTCCGTTTGCCCTCATCACCGGTCCAAATATGGTGAGTCTTTGATTGAGATACCGTAATCATTTTCTCCTCCTCACAAAAAGCTTTCTATATATCTTTTTTTCGGGCAGGAAAGTCGACGTACACCCGACAGATAGGATCATTGTGTCTCTTAGCACAGATTGGAAGTTTCGTCCCTGCAGAAGCAGCCTCACTTCCACTCTTTACAAGAATTTCATCCAGGGTTTGACTGTTCCTTCTTCAGTTGCATTACTGTATGAACTCGTTGCAGGTCGGTCACAATGACACATTTGCCGAGAATCTTTCATCCTTCGCTATGGAGGTTTCGTTTTTGTTTTGATAAAAGTGATTTCAGTAGCATTCATGAGCTACATTATTTAATTGATGATGAACTAATATAAATGAATTGTATTGTAGATGCGTGAAATGGAAGCCATTCTTTCCTCAGCTGATGAACGAACACTTGTTCTCATTGATGAATTGGCAAGAAGTACGCTTATTTTATCTTCTGAGAATTTAATGGGACCAAATGATAATGTCGATAACGTGCAGGCACATCAGTAGAAGAAGGAATTGGAATCTCGTACGCCATTATTGAAGAACTCATCCAACTCAAGGTTACTGTATGTTTACAGTCTTTTCTGTTGTTCCGTAAGAGAATGATGCTCATTAGACGTATGTTCAAATAGAGACTGAAATTTGTTATTTGAGTGTTTCGTTGTCTTCACTTCTCATTTCCTCGATTTGGCCACTCTCGATGCTGTGTATTCTTCAGTTGAGAAGTCAGTTTTACTGAACATTTACTGTAAGTGGTTCTTTGGATGATTTCTGAGTTGTGGTTCAATGAACATTCACAATCTTTTCTTACAAGTACCTATCTGAGTATCAATGGGTGTCACATAGTCGTAAAAGTGAAGTGCAGTCGTCAGTCTTATTTGCGTGACTCTTTGGACAATTTTATTAAATATGGCGCAAATCGAAACGAAATCAACTCAAGAAAGATCATTAATTCTCAATCAAATAGTCACATGTTTTACCCGGATGATAGACATGTGCGCCATAGACATTTTCGCCATAATGGTGAAATATACAGATGCGCCATCATGGCGATCTTTTCTTTCACTCGTTTTGACTATCTGTCCCGTATATTAGGGTGGTCCCAAAGTCCTGTCGTTTCTTGAACTCCGAGAAATATCTCAAGCTAAACTTAGTTCTACTTCCAAACAACTATTGCATAAATATGACCATGTTCACACGTGTTTACTTTAACAGGCAGATGACGTCACTCCTTCAGATGACGTCACAGCATTCGATTTCCCAACACCAATTTTGACCCCCAAAAACAATTTTTTGCCATAACTCTTTTAGAAGAGTTCGTAAAATCGATGTTAGATATTCTAAAAATAGGATACTATTTCCTGAAGAAACCAATGTTGTTAGGGCTCATGTCTTCAATCCACAAGAAAGTTATGGTCCAAAAACCGAAAATTTTCGAACTTTCAATTTTGAACTTAGAGGCACCAAACTTTCCAGGAATGTAGAGAATCACAAAAGAAAATTTTTGGTGCATTTATCATCATTTTGCGCAAGTTAATTCGGAAGTTATACCAAAATTTCGGATTTTTGCGAAACAAAAATTACATTTTTGGCCATAACTTCTGAATGAACTTGC
>JACMIF010001669.1:0-22189 GCA_014805445.1 Diplogasteroides magnus | reverse complement strand
TGGAGAGAAGTGATAACGAAAGTGCATGCAAAACAATCTCCCTTTGTGGCTTCTTTAACAATAAGACATGCAGAAATAGAGAAAAAGTGTAGGTTGAATAGATTCTATACATAAACGTGATTGAAGAATATATGGGATTATTTCTGAATGCGAGTTGATTAGCGAACAATTTATGTGTGGTTGGGGTTACTAAATCGGTAAAAAAGTGCATTTGTCATTCGTCTAATCACCGCAAGGCTATTGAACGAAACAACCTCTCCGCTGTTATTTACGAAAGGGAAGTATACTTTTTTACCGATTTATAAACCCGGGTGTGGGTGAAGGATGTCGCAATGAGATCAGTCAGAGCAATGAAATCGCAGCAATGTTTAGTGTTCATCCGTCTTCCATTCCTCTTCTCATCAAATGAATATGATCATCCTCATCCCTCTTCTCTTCGTAGCATGATCCCCTATGGGCGTGGCCTGTTCTCCCCGTTCATTTACCTTCAGAAATAAAGACTGAATGACTCCACCCATTTTGGAACAGAAGGTAGTACTCAGTCTAAGTATTCAAGGACCCGTTCTCGGTGACAACTGAGCATTCTCTCTTCCCTTCCCTTCTTCTACCTGATATGGTCAGTCAGGGCTTTACATAGACGCTTGTTCCCCTTATCAGTCCATGAATAGACAGTCTCTTCTCTCGTGAAGGGAATGGTCTCTATTCAATGAGAGTGTTCTCTCAATTGTAGGGTGTAGACAGTCCGATCCCCTCTCATATCCAACCATCCTTGTCAATAGAGTCAAAGGGGTTTGCTATCATCCGTTGTCTCTCACCTTTGGTTGTCATGAGAGAATTGTCTCAGATGACAGTTGGTCTTCTTCTTACAATCGCCAGTCTTCGTGATATTCATGCACAGACTTGTCTCATTCAAGGAACGGTTAGTCATTTACACTTTTGATCTTCAAATGATCCTTCCCTCATTTTGTGCTCAATCACTATCTTTGACACCCGTAATCATTTGTGTTGTGTCGAGTGTGTTGTGTGTGTCAGAAGAATCCTAATAACCACTGTAATGAATGGTTAGAAGGAGATTACCGATGAGTGAGTGTGATCTTGCGTGATTCTAGGGTGATCAAGGGCGGGGCTTCCGTTTTTCTGAATCTGAAGTGAGGGAAGAGTGAAAAGAGACTATGTGAATGCCCGCCCCTTTCGTCCTTTTCTCTTTCTGGCTACCGTAAGCAGAACGAAACTCCGCCCAATCAGAAATAGTAAAAGGATGAGGGGCCAATTTATGGGGTTCTGAGGACTACGGTAGTTACTGTGAATCAATACGGAAGCTAAGAGGGACTAATGACATAAGGCCATGGGGTGTTGTCACTCTAAGACATGATAAGTAACCCGTGTCAAGTAATTCAAAGTGATCTACAGGCCGTCCCTTGTTCTGATGATCGTGTCATCATCTCTGCACAACAGACAAACATTGAATGGAAAGATGTGAGACCGGAGAATGTGGAGGCTTACACTATATTCCCTGTAAGAGACTCCTTCCTTTCACAGACTCAATCCATTATAGCATGATGCAGATGGAGATCTGGCCACACACATAAAGTCTTCTTGGATATTCCCTGTCACTTCTGAGACAGTCAAAGTGACTGGATACCAGGTACGTTACAGGAATCATAAAACGGTAAAAGTGCATTTGTCATTTGTGTATTCTCTGCAGAGTTGTTATCTATCAAACGTAGACAATATGAGAAATGCACTTTTTTCTACCGATTTTGAAATAATACATATAAGATAGATAGAAGAATACGACATAAGGAAATGATATGGGATGGAAGGACAATTATCATTACAGGCCACTCTCTATCATCTCAACATCGGAAACCCCGAGGAATTGGTATCGAATCATCACATGTTGTGATGACTGAAGAGATTCCTTTCAGGAGACCAGACAGATAATCTTCCTGACCTATCCCAATATCACTCACTCTCTCAACACGCCCAACTATTCCAACTTTCGATCAAGTGTCACACGTTCTGTACATAAAGTAAGATACTCTTTGACTGGTAGTAGTGAAGACATCTCATTTATCAGCGCGAGATTCACCACGGAATTCAGACAGTGAAGATAACGACAGAGTTTGAGACCCTCATCATTGGAAGTTCCTATCAAGTGAAGGTACAAAGAGGATGAAGTCTTTCCATGATGAATTGTATCTATTCAGATCTCTCTTCTTCCACTTGGAATAGATGGAACATCCACTGTCATAATTGAGAATCCCCAGATTGAGAATCTTCTGACTGGACGATGTCGTCCAGGTGAGTCCCTTTCTTTCCTTCAGGACTCGTCCTCATCTCCCTTCAGGATCTCCTGCAGCCCGTCTCAATGGAAAATACCAGCCCACATTCTCCTCAATAACTGTTCTTCCTTCCAACGGAGCAGTCGATGTCTCATTCAACGTTGCCCCACAAGGTATTCCCTCCTTCCTCCTCCTTCTCATTCTCCCTCTTTCAGACTTCTGCCTTCCCCATTGGCTCCTCCAGGTCCACAACCCTGAATTCCCCGAGGAAGAACCATTGGCTGAAGTCCGTATGGATACTGTGAGTCTCTCTCTTCGTCCCTTCAATGAGAATTCCTTTCAGACTCCCAATGTAGACGTAGCTCATCATGTGTTCACAGATCTTCCTCGTGAACAGAAATTGATTCTCTCTGTGAGTTTCATTCCATTCAATCTCTTCTCATTCATTCTTCTCCTTCAGCTCAGTCCTGTCACAATCACAAATGGCCGTGGAAGATGTCAATGTACGGGATGTAGATGCCTATACACAAATACAAAGGAGTTTATCATCCCTCGACTGAACGAGGATCAGGTTTAGTCCTTCTGAAGTCCCTTCCCGATTCTGCCAGTACCTTTCCCCATCGTTTCACTTCCCCTTGCCTTGACGTGTCGACATAATTCGAGTTCACATCCACAGGATCTCATCTGTCTGGTATCTCATACATGTCTTCAATGCTTTCGTATCATTCCATCGTTGTCTCCCACTCTACCCTATGTCTTTTTCACTCCAGCATATTCACAGCTTCGATGCTTCTTCCCCTTTTTGACGTTTCAGTCGCCTAATAGTGGCATTGTCTCGACGACATTCTTCGCAACATACACCAACATTTGTATAGCTTGTCCAACCCTGTGTAAATAAAGTAAAAATCGTAACGACTCCTGGTTACATAACAATGCCGCCTCACGGGCTGATGGGTGGATGAGGGACCCAGATAACTGCAACTGGAATATTCACACAAATGCTTCGCTGGAAGCTTCTGCTGAAGAGCACATTGATCTGCTAATTGATTCAATAACAATCCAAAGATAGATTGCAGATATTGCATTCACTTCGATATGCTAGTGGAGGATATGCGACTCTTCGTCGTTCAGAAACAAAGGAGAAACATTCCGTGTCGTTTGAAGGAATCCTATGTGGAGTAGGTCTGTCTCCATCACTTTTTATCTGTGTTCATTCACTCTTTTCAGGCATTTGCCTTCTGCTCCTCTCCCTTTATGCATGTGTCCATTATATAAAAATTGGTCAGTTGAGAATAGAAATTGTTTTATGCGAGACTTCGTTCAATCCAGGCCGAAAGGTGAAGAAGGGATTCTTCAACAAACTTCGATTCGTGTATAACTCGTCTAACGATGACCCGCCTAAGAAAAGAATCCCCTTTTCTTTCACTAACTTTACTTCGGATGAAGGTTATTTGTGACATTTTAAAGTGCTCAGAAGCTTCTTCTAGGTATTTTGACAGTTTGGGTGATAGGAATGGAAGAAGAGATGGAAAGAACATTCGTGGTCTTTCTACGTAGAAGTTTCGTCAGTGAGTGTAAGTATGGGATGGAATGACTATCTTCTTTCATTCAGACACCAACATTCGTTTCATGTTTGCACCCGAAGATTTGCCCATCAATGGAAATAGACACTCTTGGATCACAAAAATGAACAGAGAGGCTAACATGGTCAGTGATGCCTCTAAAAGATGATAATCCTTTTTAACTTCAGATATTTCTCTTCCATTCTCAACTGGCTGAAGCGATATTCAATAATGTCGATGGAAACACAACCAACTTTCAGGATTTGCTGTTCACAGAACAAATGAAGGCAATTGATCCCACGGATATACGATTGGTAGAAAAGGAGGGCATTCAACTGTACCTAATGTATCTGCAGGTTCACATCACTTCGAATGACTCCTCTCCCAACATTGTCTATGGAGTACAACAACGATTCCATTTCCCTCGACACTCATCACTCATAACCAAATGTGTGTCTGTACTGGGACCACAGGAACTTGTCCCATCAATTGATCTCCCTGTTAATGATTCCCACATGGAGACCACTGCCGAAAGAGGACTTTCTGAGTCCTCAACTATTAGAAGGAAAGAATGTCTTATAATCGTCCCTCCTTCAATTCCACATAATCGAAAGGAGTCCGTATACTCCAATTATTCCAGTGGAATCAGCAGTACGAGTATGTACTCTCAGACTGAAAATGAACGATTGTGTGGAGAGAAGGAACGAATAGACATATTTGAATCGGGATATATTGAGGCATATTGAGAATATTGTTCTCTGTGATCATTGTTACTTCCTCATTGCATCATATGCACAACTTGTATCTCCATCAGAGTATTCATTCACGTGTTTCTTCTAATGATAACTTCTGCAGAATGAAGTATGAATCTTGGCCTGAGTTGTAGTCCAATGGGACGAGTAGTGTCCCCATGACTCTTGTAGTTTCTATTCACGCTAATGGCCTTACATTTTTTGGTGTATCCGATTTCAAAGAGGAACGTTTTCGTCTTCTTTTCACGACCACATGATCTTGACAAAAATACGCTTTCATCCCAGGACTCCATCAAATGTTCTTCAAACTGATCTTTTGGTAATTCGCTCACTCCCTCCATGTGTTTAGTTTGACAGTGAAAATATTTATCAAGTCTTGTGAACAGAAACCCGTGTTTTGAAATGGAAGAAGTAAGGGATTGGGTCCATTCCAATGTGAATGGACCCTACATTGTCATAATATCCTCGATCCATCGGAATCATCAATGAACGGAAAATCGAAAGAAACGGGTGAAGTTGTACGAATGATATCAGATTCAATTTGTGAGACTACAATAGGATCATTTCTTGCAATTGAAGATAAGTGAGGAAACAAGGAATAAGACATTTCTGGATGACGATCCAATGGAAGAATAACTTTGTTTTGAATGGAAAAGGAGGAAGAAGAGAGGATTGAGGGGGATGAGGATCGATAGAAAGTGAAGAATGGTTGCATGGAGTATATGGACTGAAAGACAATTCCTGAATCAGAAGGAAGTTGAGGAAGGAAGAATGAACTCTCTGAGAGGAAAACAGAATCTGAAGCCGATTGCCAACTGGTTGAGGAATTGAATGAAATGGGCGAAGATGACGATTCAGATGAGGCCAAAGGAGCCAAACGGGGACGGGTGAAGGGGAGGAAGAATGGAAGAGAAGGTTCTGAGCAAGATGAAAATAATGGAGAGAATCCTGAGAGATCAGTTGAGAATTTGGATAGACTGGAATCTTCTGAACTGGCGATTGGGGCAAGTCCAAGGGGGAATGAGGTAGATGAAGAAAGAGAAGATGATGATTGAATGGATGAATGACTGAGGGATGAAGGATAAGAAGTAGATGAAGATGTGTACAATGATAGTCGAGATACAATAGGATATCCTGTAGAAGGGGAAGAGGCCGGCGTACCGTGTGGATGATTCCCAGTCCATCCTAATGGAGGAGATGAAGGAGATGCAAGGGAGGATGGAGGAGAATAACCAATTATTGGCTCAAGTGGAAAGAACGGCACGCCGGCGGTTAGTCACACGAGTGATTCACCTGCACAGATATCGATTGGATAATGTAGGATAGGGATACTGTACCCGATGACGTGTAAGGAGAAGGAGTGGCCAATTCCCTCGCTGCTGCTAATCGACTATCGATCTCACGAAGAATCATTGCTGTAGAGTCCTTTCTTTCCTGAATGTGCACGGAATGACCGAGACTGAATGACTATTCCCACTCCTCCGTATTGTCTTCCTTGTGTATTGTACATCATTGGAGTAACCAGACCACGGGGCATTCCTCGTGCAACCTCAATGAAACTTATTCTGTAGAAATACATTGATGACAGACCTTTCCGGTCTCCACGAACGTCCATCTCCTTCCAGGATTGAAATCAGGAGGAAACACAACACGAGGAACTTGAGGCATCGAATGGGACTTAAATGAAGTATCTAATAGATAGTTCGAAGTTAGTGAGATAGAATACTTTCTTTAGTTGTGAACTGACCGATGAGTCATCAGCTGAGAAATCCGATCCCCACGTGCCATGTTTCCTCTTAGGAGAAGGTTCAGCAGACGGAACAGCACTTAGGTCAATTGGATTGATTGGATCATAACTGGGACCAGGCTGAATGGAATTGGATGATTATGGGAAGGAGTCAACAGACCACATCGAGATGGAGAAGAAGGTCCTCAATGGACTGTTCCTTGTCTGGAGGAGGAGGAGGCTGATGACGAGGAGGAGTAATGAGGAAGACATCAGAATCAGAAGAAGGAGAAGGAATGAAGGGGGACACCTCAATAGATACTGTATCTTCAGTTCTACATGATGAGGGTACCTCTTCAGGTGCAGCATGAGAAGGAATGAGAAGATACTTTAGAGGAGCGAATTGATCTGAAGAACATAGTGAGTGAAGTCTTTGAGAATTTTTCTCACTTCTGACGTTGTTCAGTGCAAGATATGGTACTCTGTCAGGGGCGAATATTGGTTCGCAACCAATTGAGTACATTAATACTCTCTCGGTCTGTGTGGCCTTATCCAACTGAGTAAAGGAATGAGTCATCATAGACAGATATCTTCTCCCACCTGTTTCAGTCTCTGTCTTATTTCTCTTATCAATTCTTGTCGTTCTCTTCTTCGGGCAAATGGAAGAACCTGCACGAATCCATCCTTATTCATTCTTTCTCATCTTTCCTCAAACCCTTGCAATTTGTTCTCCAACTTCAGCCCTGGATGCCTTTGCCTGTTCCCTCAACCTCGCTTTTCTCTTCTTCCACACTCTCCACATGTCAAGCATTCCTGAATGTCTCCTCAATCCTTCCTTCCTCATTTCCTCATACCTATTTTGTCTCCTCTAAGAGCTCTTGCTTCTGGATCTGCACTATACTCTTCCATTAGTGAAAGTAGCAGTTCTTCGAACAATTTCTCCAGTTTCAACTCAAAGACACGAATTGAAGAGGATAGACAAAGACAATTGAATGTAACCTGTATGACGTTGATGCACATGGAAACGAGTGAGAGACCAACCATAACAAGACCAAATATGAGGAAGATATCCTCAGAATTGGTGGGAGTGACGTCACCTGTGATGGAATGAGAAGAGGAAGTGAAGAGGACATACCGTATCCAATGGTGGTCAATGAACAAAAGAAGAAGTAGAAACTCTTGAAGTAGTCCCAATCCTCCTCGAATCTTCATTCAATCAATGAGCATTCAAGTGGAATGACAATAAACCTGAGATAGATTCCCGCACAGAGAAACATCCATCCGAAAGC
Source organism: Diplogasteroides magnus (assembly GCA_014805445.1). NCBI lineage: Eukaryota > Metazoa > Nematoda > Chromadorea > Rhabditida > Diplogasteroididae > Diplogasteroides > Diplogasteroides magnus. Next base: position 14,575 of record JACMIF010001669.1, on the reverse strand, counting down.
GACTCCAATGGCCAATGGAAGGGGAATTTCAGTAGGAATGTCCCTTTCAGAAGGTGATTCCACATGAGGACGACCAAGGATCACATTGACTATTCTGAATGGATTACACTCTTACTTGTCTTCCCAATAGTGTCATACCGACAGAACTTCTGATAGACACTGGCAAGCATTGAAAGAGAAAGACGACCGAGCTGAATGAAATCGTTCACTTGAGGAGGGGGATGTGATGAACCTTGTGTAGAATCATAAGTACAAGTGGAATTCCAACCACTGCATACATCATAACAGCCAATTGGCCTGATTTGCTCTTTGCTGTGATATTCCCATACCCAATGGTCGTATATGTTGTCACTGTAATTGATTAGAATGACTCAAGAGAAGAGGAATGATCCACTCACCAGCCAATAACATTGCATTCCAGAATGTCCATACAGGAGTGAGAACATTGTTGAGTCCAGTTAGAGTATCGAATCTCCTGTAATCTCCATCCCTTCTCAGTCTCCATTCATTCTCTCACATCACAGCCATCTCCACTTGTTCATCTGTCCATGTCCCATTACTATCCTTCTCCAATCCAATCTCCCAACATCGAAGTGCCAACTGAATAGTCCTTCCTCATTCCCATTCCTCTATTCTCAACCTGTTCAGTGTAGTTCCTCAGTGCATGAATCCGTCCAAAGTTACTGTGCATCAATGGTCTCCACAGTGGTTCTGTGTTTCGGGGACGAAGGGCCTGGAGAGAGAATGAAGACAAATGTAATATCCCCCTCAATACCTGTTGTTTGTGTGTTTCCTGTTCCGTGAGATAATATGCAGACAGGGCGTACCAATAGACTCTCTCAAGACAATAAGTATCATACTGTTGCTTTTCGACAATTACCTTGTGCAATTGATTCAGTGCAAACTTCCTGTAGAGGCGCAAGTGACGATTGAGATCCATCGTGTTGTTCCTCAAATGTAAACTCGTAGAGATGAAGGCATTGCTTACTAACTGGTATAGTTTGAAATGTTCAACGACTCTCTTCCTGACTTCTCCCACAAGAGATCGAAGTCCTGTCTTCTCTGCATTGATGAATCGAGCCTGAATACAGAAGACAGACATCACGACAATGAGAAGGACTCACTTTCTGCTGAATCAACTCGATTTCTGGAGGAGATTCTATACGGAAGAAGATGTATCCTGAATGAAGAGTAGATGAGGAATGAGGAATGAGTGAGAAGAACCTCCGAGTAGTGAATATGCCATGAGAACAAGAACAGGCAGAAGATAGTGAACACGTGACTTCTCGTATGCAAACTGAGATTGTTTCGTCTCTTTCTGCTTCAAAATAGATCAACAACCTGTGCATATGCCCCCAATCTCGCCCATCTCGTGTTGTTAACTCTTCTTTTCCTCGAAAATGCAGAACTCCAAATGTTTTCATTGAACAGAACACTCTGAAAAGATATTTCATTCCAGAAATGAAATTATAATTAGAAGAAACTCGAATACCTGTAAAGCATCATCGACAACAATGCTCTCCTTCGCATGATGGAATCTCTGTGCATTCGTAGTGGGAAAAGACAAAGCCATTATTCAGTATTCAAGGGTCGTCAGTGGGAAAGACGATCATCCGCACTTCTTCTTAAATGGTCACAACATAAGTACGAATGGAATCAATAAGAAGAGACAATGTCGTATCCCAAAAAGAGGCCAATGATGGATTCATTACTTGTCTGTGTCTCTTTACATGTTGTGTCTATCATGGAAGGAGTCTCATTCATTCCCTTCTCTCATATTAGTCCATCTCTATCCAAGACGTTTTGCGGGTGTAATAATGGAATTAGGCAAGAGAGATACTCATTGAGAAAATATCTATTGGGAGGAAAGGACCATTGAATGAGACACAATCGTGTGAATAACATAGAGATCACAATGGGCATTCGTTTATTGACCGATGCATCGTCATCAACATTCTACTACTCAATATACAACATAACATACAGAAAAGTAATCCATAATTTTAGACCCAAAGATTCAAACTGTTGTATAGCCACAGAAATTACTAGAAATAATGTCGCCCAAAGACAATTTGAATCTTCGGGTTCCCGAATCACGGATTCATTCTGTTAATATCCACAGATTTGTCTGTGTGAAATACTATTTCATGCGGATATCTTTTCCTTTTCTTCATCGACTTCTTTCATTTCTTCTTGTAATTCCGAATCACTTTTACTGTCTTTCTGTGCATTTTCTTCTCCTGTTTTAGTGAAATCCGCAGGTTGATCGGAACAGAAGAAAATGAAGAGGATACTGACCTAGAGATGAATTAAATCTCAATTAAGATATACTGGAAACTCACTAAAATTAACAGGAAGCAATTGAGTTCATAAACGTTTCTCCATCCTGAATTCTGTGAATCCTCATTATCCTCCCTGTCTAACCTTCTGTGTCATTGTCCGAATCAGTCAACGTCCACACCATCAAAGGACCAATCACATGAGCAGCACACTTCATAAATTGCATCGATGAAAGGACGAAGTCAGAATATTGTCTGTAAGAAGTCATCCTCATCTCATAAGACAGAATGTAGTTCACAACTCTCAATAAACTGTACTCTCTATGTTTGACTACTCTACGGGTTATGTTTCACAGGAGATATATTTTCGAATATACGGGAGCATTGAAACATATCCCATAAAGTAGACAAATTGGCAACCATATCGTCCTCCCCCTCACCGTGATACGAGAACAGCACACTTCGTGAATCCCCCTGCATTGGCTGCCATCAAAGAACAACAGAGAGTGAGGGCGGCCACAGATAACTACAATATTCAACATCACAATTGACGAGGGTCAATTATGTCACTTCTCTATTAGGTGCAAATCCAATAGAAAGACAGACAATTCCTGCCCCTGCAGTGGCTATTGTATTGAAGAATCTCAATTTGAGCTTCTCTGAAACACATCTGAACAAGGAATCATCCTCGTCATTCCTTCTTCATTCTTGCCTTGCATGGTCACTGATAAGTGCAATTGCGATCTTCAATGGAGTGTGAATGATCGATCCAAGAGCAGTGAGATAAGATGTTTCTGCCACGGAGAATCCGAGAACCTAAATGGAATGTAATCTAACGGTCAAATAGAACAAGTTTACCTTACTGAAGTAAATTGGTGCATAAGTGAGAAGAAGAATGACTGTGTTCACTTCAACGAGGGCATTCAACCACACAGTCAATACTGTTCTATTGGAACAAATAGACTGAAATAGATGATGAGACAGAAGAGACAAAGTGTATCACCTTGTAGGGAATAGAACCACTCCTCGATATGTGTTCACTCGACTTCCCCTTCTCGATTCTGGCTACTTCTTTGGGAGAAATCAACTGAAAGAACAAGACTCAGGAAATAATTGAGATGGATAAAACCTTGTGTTTCCTCGGTTCATCTGTGTAGAGCATTACCCATAAGAGAAAAAGAGATAAAGTAACAGCAGCCATTGTGTAGAAAACAGATTGCCATCCAAGAGAAGGCGTAGTACAGAACTGAAGAGATGAGAGTAGATGAGGAGAAGAGTATAACTGACCATTCCAACTACAGGATTAGTTATTGAATATGATATAGGCCCAAAGGTCAGGAGAACACCGATGAATGTTCCTGAATGAAACGAAGTAGTTCATTCAATGAGAATAACTGTACCAGTCTCTCGAAGTGGAGCCCATTTGAGACAAATCACTCCAATTGCAGCAAAATCAGCAGCGAAAGCGAAACCCTGAAGAGTAATTGTCCGAGGAGAAGAAAGAGGAGTAAGAACCTGTAGAAATCTCGCCAAGATGAGACCGTAGAATGAGTAATAAGCAGCCATTGGAATGACTGCAGTTGATGCAACACTAATGAGACCCGCAATGAAGAATGGAAGTCTAGACAAAAGGACAGAGAACTAGATAATAGAATGATCTCAACGAACTTCGCACCAAATTTTTGATGTGACCAATTGAAGGGAAACATTCCTAACACAGTTCCTGAAGGATAACAATAACTTGTTTTCGTATACTCGATCTTTCTCACCTACAGCCACACTACTGATTATGACTCCTTTCTCTCCTGGAGAGTAATCATAACGATGATCCAGACTCTGAATCAAATCCTCAACTGAAACTACAAAGCATAGACTATCCCTTCAACGGGTTTGTCCAAGTGAAAGGCCATTCATTGACTGACCGTGTTGTCTGCGAGGATGAAATCATCGTCCATTGTCATACAAATGAATGAGACATTCATAAGGAGAATATTACAACTGATGGAGACGAGACAGATTAGACCGAGGAAGAGAATGAGATATCGGATGAGGGGAAGGGAGAAGGATTCTGAAGGATCCTACTGAATCAGGAAGAACAATCCACTACTGACCATTGTCTTCTTTAGAAGGAGGAAGATAAGAGGATGAATCCAGATTGGAAGGTGGCATTGTCACTAAATGAACGTCATTGTGTCATGATCATTATAAGTGGAGTGGAACGAGAATGGAAAGAGAGAAGAAAAAGAGGGAAGAGAAGGGAGTTACCAATCGAACGAACAATATTTGAAAGTATGATTACGTCTTTGGAAGGCAATAGAGGGAATTGATACCTAAGGGCTGAATGAGAGAAGAGAAGAGAAAGAAGGGAAACGATTGGACGAATAGTCCATTCTGTGACCTTCTGCTTCATTCACAAATTAACACAGATAACACACAGTTTGATGACGTAGAGAATATAAGAAATTCTAATTTAATTTTTTTTCTAAAGATCCCTTTCCACATTGGCGATTTTATCGCCATCATGTTCACCGTCGTGGTTCCGTCTTCCCCTAGGTACAGTTTATCTACATTGGAGCCATTATGAACACATCCCGGATTGGAAATCCAACACAGCCACATTACGAATTGGAGAATTCCAAAACAACAGTTTCATATTGGTTTCGTTTCCAGTTTGGATAGTTAACATGTTGCCTAAAAAGGGCCAATATGGAGCGGTATCTGGTTTTGAAAATTTTTAAATAGTGATTTCATATATCAGGACAGTTTCCTTCCCTCACTTTCCTTCAGAAAGTGTTTACTGGGTTCTCAAAATCGGTAGCAAACTGAATTTTTCATTCTTCTAATTTCCGAGGAGCCGTTGTCTCTAAATTCGAAAAACGACAGCTCCGAGTGGATTAGACGAATTACAAATGTACTTTACTACCGAATTAGTAACCCTAGTTTTTACCATTCGTCAAAACACCATAATTGTTGTTCTCATTGACTCTTCAACCTCATTTCTCTCTTGGACTGTAATTGTTATAGTTGTTCATTAGTAAGTGAGGCATTCTTCTGACCTCGGAATGTGAATGAAAAGAGGAAAGAAAGTGGACGAGAATGGAGGAGGAGTGAGGAGAAGAGTGAAAGCACCGCCATTCCATACGATACCGTTCATTGAGGGAGACCCACTATTCCATCCTGCCACACCTCAATCCTCACTCTTCTTCCATCTATCAATGTTATCCATGCACCACTGACAATTCCTCTACCTGAGTATTCCCCTCCAGTTCCATTTGCATGTCTGACCCATTGTCTGACCCATTCCCTCCCACCCTCTCTTCCTTCCCTTTCAATCCTTACCTCCGTGTATGACAAGTGTCCCGTTCAAATGAGGCAATTCCTTCATTTATGGCCTTTTCCCTCCCAGCTTCATCCTCTTTCTCGATGGATCTTTCCGGTCCATAACATGGCAAAGAGATAGCAATCGACTCTCGATCTGCCCAACTCGTCTTTTTTCTTCTTTCCCCAATCTAAGCTCTCATATATCCACTGCTTGCGTCCTTTTTGTATTTCCGCTTCATAATTCATGTAATTTCAGTGAAATGCTGTTACCATTAATATTTCCTCTTTTTCTACTATTGAGGATTGTAAAAGGTAATATAATGAATGACGTCCATATGTTCAATTTTCTATTTCAGCTTCATCATGCGATGCTTCCTATTATGCCAGACCAATTTCAAATGAAGAGGCGTTCAAATTCGACTTTTACTACACAGCGTATGGTTTTTTTTTGAGAAAAGATTGGCCTCTGTGCCTAATAGTCTTGCACCCTGCAGAGTGGACAGAAAGAGACCCTTTGTGTCTAACCCCTAAGGGAATGATAGGTGGAAGTACAGTTCCCTTCAGAGTCAATCTGTCCTCTGTGAAGGAATGTGCTGTATTCTGTGGTGAAAGGAGATTCTGTCGTTCTGCCATCTACGATTCGTCCATTCGATCGTGTGCCATTTCATATGAATGGGCTGAGAACTGCAGGTTTGTTCCCCTCACATTCTCCCTTATGGGATTGGCAGTCTCTTTCGATACTCTCACAATGTTCACAGCCTGTTCTATTGTATAGAGTATTGCAAACAAAGCAGTGGTTCTCTTTCTCCATTCTCATATGAACAAGTCCTTCCATACACTCATTCAACCACCTCTGCCAATCAAATCTTATCCACTTTCACTATCTCGACCAATCAAACCTGAACGGTCCCCAGTTTTCGCCCAAAGGCACCAATGTCACGGCTAAAATGAGTGTGGAAGTGGGTTGATTGAAAGATTCAACACTTCTGAACCTTCCAAGGCCAGCCCCCTTTTGTTCCGTTTGGAAGGGATTGTGAGTAATGGGCTAACTGTCAGGGGGTTCCATTCACTGGTTCTTTACTTCATTTGGTAGAGGATCAAAGGGTGCAGATGGGTGTGGATGTGTGGTTGTTCTGATTGTATGCAATAGGGTCAATCCTCCCTCAATCCATTCCATGTTGCATTGAATGACTATTACAGGATACAGAAAGTGAGATACAATGAAGAGAATCCTTTGGAGGAAAGAACTCTACTCATTTCATGTATCAGCAAGTGTAGAGAACACAAAGAATGTTGGTTGATACAATGGCAGAATGAAAGGGAAACATTCAGATGAAATACGTCGTTCTCCTGTCAAACAACCAGTGAAAGTGGATATTATAACAGGAGAACCACATGATGGATTCACTCAACGAACATCCAAAATGAATCCACTCAAGGAACTAAAGGTAGAGCACACATATCTTCTTTCTTGGATATGGATGGACAATTGAGAACAATTTGAACGGTTTCATTCAGAGGCGTCGTGAACAGATTTTCCTCCGTAAATCTCCTAATGCAATGGGACAAAGAGGAGCGAGAATCATTGTTGGAACACCAAATGATATGGTTATTGCACTTTCACTTGAATGGGATAACAGAAGACGATTACAGACAGAAACAACAGCTTCCACTGTCATTCCTACTACAACCAGTCAATCGATTGTTTCTCCATTGGAGTCTTCAGCTGAGATGAATCAGACTGTATTGGATGGATACATCAATCGAGTGATTCTCTCCAATGTATCCCTCATTTCACCTGATATCCGAAGGAGTCAACCGAAGGGACAACGTTAGTTCTTAGACTATCTTACTTTAAATTCATATGGCTACCATCAGTATTGTTACAGTGTTCAAGACGGAAATGTTACTTACACTTAGATGAGTGTCAAAATGCAAATTCATAGTTGCATCTTGGTTGTGTGACTCTGTATTGAGATGGAATCGCTTGAGTGCCCTTGTAGGCCATTGGAAGGGTCGATCTGGTCCAGACTTGAGGAGTAGATTGAGTGAATGAGAAGAAAAGGATGCACATTTAGGTAGCCCCGTGTGCTTCCGAACAAAGAAGGGACGATATCTACTGGGAGGATCATTCAGACATCATCCACACACGACAATCGACCATTGCAGGTATGAAGGGAGGAATAAATGGGGGAAAGGATGAAGGAATAGATGTTTGTGTGCTAATGCATGGAGAGACTCCCATCAATGTGATAGTATCAACTACTACAATAATGGAATGTGTGTACTAAACAGTGGAAGTCATCGAGGAAGGTAAGAAGAAAATAAGGAACATTTGACATGGAGGACATTGAGATTTGATCTGATTGATGATGGAATGGCCACATATCAATATGTAGACTGTGACATCACAAGTGAGTCTTACTGTCGTTAGTGAGAGTAAACAATGGAAGTCTCTTTTAGTGTTGATCGGAATATCTGACATTGTCTGTGACAATAATGATATGCACACTCCCACAGCAACAAAAGTCTTCTCTAAAGTGTGGAGTGAGTTGAGACTATTCTGCATTGAGTACATTGTCATTCAGAAGAATCACGGGAATCAACCACTTCTCCTTCTTCATCTTCTTCCACTGAAGATTCAACTGAATCCCCGATGAGCACCGAATCAACAGAGACCAGTTCAGAAAGTGCAGAGTCAACCACAGTGAGTGCAGAAGAGAAGATGAAGAGGATGAATACATTCAGGAGATTGCATCTTCCTCTGTTTCTACTGAACAATCAACTGAATCTCCCACTTCTACTGAAGGAAACAGTGTCGAAGAAACAGAATCAACTACTGAAGTTACTTCCACGACAACTGAGAAGAAAGAGGAAAATCAGGAGAAAAATTCAGTAGAAGAGAAGAAGGAGAATGAAAAAGATAAGGCGAAAGGATTGACTGATGGCGTAGAGAAGGAAAATGAGGAGAAGACGGCGGAGATTGAGGAAAAAGAGAAGGAAGTGAAAGAGGAAACATCGACTAAGGCAAAAGAAACAACAGAAACATCCACAGAAGAGACTGAGGAAAAGGAGAAAGAGGAGGAGGATAAGGGAAAGGAAGAAGAGTCAAAGGCTGTTTCCAAGGAGAAATTAACAAGGAAGAAAGTCAAGCCAGCAAGAAAAGCAATTGAAACGCAGAAGAAAGAAGAAAAGAAGAATTGTTATGAGGAACTATTTGATTATGTGATGACTTCAACAGCTGGAGGATTGGAACATGATGTATCTATGGATGAATGCAAGTGTCTGTGTGCTAACTCAATGTAAGTTGATCTTTAATCTCTGATATTTTGATCTTCATAAATTCAGGACTTCCGGTCGATATGCCTTCCAATGTCGTTCTGCCACCTACTACCACAATGAGAGGGACTGTGTACTGAATGTGGAGTCCAGGAGACAAAGGTTTCCTTTCTGAATGTCTTCTTCTCCCTTCATCCTCCTTATTTTCAGACCAGAACTTCTGGAGAGACACTACCGTAAGACGTACAATGTGACATATCTCGGACTGCAATGTAGCATAAGTGAGTGATCTCCTCATTGGATTGAATGAGTATTCTCCTTTTGAGTGGAAGCAGTGATGACTCTTGTGGATGGACAATTGGAGGCAGGATGTATTCAGCCATTCCCTTCTACTAAAAGAACGACTACAACTACAACAACTACTACTCAAGCACCAAAGAAGAGACAAATTGAGAGTGAGAATGAATGAGAAGACAATGATGAGAATGGATATTCAGCTGCAAGTGACTATTGTTTCCTGGAGTTACCTCATTTTGTTCTGGAAGGAACTGCTCAGGCAGTCGAGTCGGATGTTACTGTAGATGAGTGCAAATGTAGTTGTGCTGATGCAGAAGAAAGGTCATTACAGTAATCCCATCCATTGAATGACAAGAGATTCAGATATGGTGAACCGTGTCAGTCTGCTCAATACTTTTCTGAGGAGAGAATATGTCTGTTGAACAAGAAGAATAGGTCAGTGAACTGCTAATCCTCAGTCGTCTAAAGAGGAAACTGCAGATTTTCGAATCCCGAGTCCTTCAACTATGTTCCACTCAGTCCACAGAGCTACTACGAAAGCAAGTGCATAAGCAGGGAAAAGGTTTCATACATCGAATGAGTTAAAATGAAACAGACATATTTAGGAACGGAAGCGATATATCGAAGAACAATGTTCTGCATTCCTGAAGAGAGACAAAACAAGAAAACTGGAAAAGGATGGATCTCCTGAGAAGATTGAGACTCCACAAGAGTTGAAGGAGAGAAGGGGAAGAGTTACTGTATCAGAGAGTGAAGAATCTGGTGAGGATGGAGAATGATATTGAGGAAGGACTTTTTTCAGAAGAGGAAGATGTGAAGGATGAGGAGGAGAAAGAGACCAAAGATGATGAGGAGAATGAAGTGACAGAAAAGGAAGAGAAGAAGGAAAGGTATGGGAATATATTTAGGGTGTTAAAATTAATGAATTCATGTAGCGAAGAGACAGTAACACAAAAATCGAAGAAAATGCAGAAGAAGAAGAAAGTTCCTCTGCAAGACGACGAAAAGAAAGAAGACAAGAAGAATGAGAAGAAAGGTGAATCATATCGTTTGTTATGAGTGGAAGAAGTCGTTCAGACATTGTAGTGAAGAAGAAGAAACAATCGGAGAAAGAGGAAAACGAATCAGAAAATGAGAAAAGGACAACCAAAAAGGCCAAAACTACAACTGTGAAGCCATCCACAACGACTACTCCAATGGGAACAACACAACGACCGAGGAGTACTACCACTAGATACAGGGATACTGTAAGAGGAGAACATCCTGATCCAGGAAGAACGAGTCATTCAGGTGAAGATCAACTACGGTATTCCAGAAACAGAAGGATTTGATGATGAAGAATTGGCAGAGTTGATGTTAGAGGAAGAAATGGTTCCAATGAGTAAAGAAGTTATGGATGATGTAATGGAAGAAGCTATGAAGAATGGGGAAGGGACAACCAGTGATGAGGTGAGGAGAGAATCGTCTGAAGAGTCTACATGATGTCATTCCAGAATCTGGATGATAACTCTGTTATGGATGACTCTCCAGGAGAGGTAGACTACATGTCATCTACTGAGAGTAGTGAAGAGGAAGAAGAAGAAGAGAAGGAAGGGAGTGGAGATGGGAAGAGGACTACGGTAGCTGTGAAGAGAGACACTACTACTGTTCCCACTACAACTGTTTCCACTACGACTCTTCCCACTACTCAAACCACAACAACAACTAAGACAACGACTGCTGAACCATCGACCACAACAAAGAAGAAGAGAAGAACTACGACTACAGGGACAACTACTGTACAACCAACAACAGAGAATACAACGACTGAGAAGTGGAGGAGACTGGAAGTTGTGGAGGAAGAAGGGAACAAGAAGACAAGGGTTGAAGAGAAGAAGAACCAGGAGGAGGAGGAAGATACAGTAGTCAAACACACTCCGAGTACTCGACCTCCTTCTACTACTACAGTAATCCCTTCAACGACGACTGAAACACCATCGACGACTGAAAGTCCATCAACCACCACTCAATACCCTCCTGCAGGTACATTTCCCCTTCTATAGAAAGGAACATGTTGTGATTGTAGGGCCGTGTACATACTCTGCCATCTACCAGACTGCATTCAATGGAAACAAACTCATCAAACGTGTCGAAGTCAGCAGGTAAACATATTTTGTTCTGATTGTTTGGAAATGAAAGTGAATTTTTTTCAGTCCATCTGAATGTTTCTCTGCATGTTATGCACTCGGTTGTCGATCTGCCAATCTTTTTGCTTCTGGAGGATGTCAACTATTCAAGGATGCACTAATTGACTACAGAAGGTTCATTCTGAATGTGAATACTTCTCAATTCATTCAATTGCAGAGCTGACATTGTTGCCTATGAGAGAGGAGCAGTGTATTTTGATGGAATTCGATGTGAAGGACCGAAGGAAACGGAGAAGAAGGAATAATTTATGTGATTCTAAATGTAGAAACAATCCGCTACCTATTGACTCATTTGTGTGCATTTCTTGAGCCATGAACTTGTATATTCACGGGTAGAACTCACTATGTATTTGTATGACATTTCCTTTGTTCTGCAATGATTCTCTATCAGGTCTAATAACAGAATATAATTCGAGACTATGTTCAATGATAAAACTTTTATGCTAGTTTTCCATTTGATGAGCACTTCAATCCATTTTTGCAGACAATAATTTGTTTCGTATGGCGTTGATTATTTCAACCTGGTTTCTTCAGCCGCAAATAACAACTCTGCCGTCAGCACAAAGTAGGGTTTCTAAAGCGATAATTTTATGCGAGGAAGTGTTTCTCATTGGTCTATTATATCAGTTTACCACTTGGCGAGGTTTTTACTTCAAGTGAATTTAGCTGGCAGAGCTGTGAGCACGGATGGAATAGTTGAAAAGTGAAAAGTGATTCGCATCTCGGTAAAATTGATTCAGACATTGAAATTGTGACGTGCCAAGGCGTTGGCTTTAAGAAAGAAATATATATGTTGTAATTGTTATGGAAAGAGTTGTGTGGGATGAAGAACAATCCTACATGAGATAGATGGAACAGATAAGCAAGGGAAGGGGAAAGAGCGGATAGCTGATATACAAGAAATGAACAGAAAAGAATTGAAACGTGAAATAGATAAATGGAGGAAACAATTCTAACGAATTAATGGAAGTTAAAAATTAAAGATAGAGAATTATTGAAGTAAGTTTGAAAAAATAATTTTGATAAAAAAAGACGGTAAAAATAATTGGAACGGAATATAGTGAAAATAATCAAAGTTGAATTCAAATTTGAAAGCAATAATGGAAATATCGAATGAACACTAGATACTAAACGCTTTGGCACTAATCTCTGATGGGCAGCTGTCTCTCTCATGTGATATTCAACCGCTCCGCGGGAATTAGACGAATTTGAAATGCACTTATTCGCATGAAATTACTGTTTTATAAACACTGTTGCACAATCTCCTTGTGATAGTAGATATAATACAAGGAATTGGATGACCTCTGGTATAACCTCCTCCGTTTGTGAGCAACAGAAGAGGGAATTGGGAAGTTCCGAGGTCAGAGACACTCAGTTCGAGGTTTGCCATCTTCCATTTCAACAAAACCCTTCTTGATACTAAATATTGAATTAGCTACATTTCGGTCGGTCTATCATCGGATTCAACATGGTCAAGACTAGAAGCCAGACGAGAATGGAGGCTTCTGCTTCCAAAAATATCCTGTCATCCACAAAAGGTGAGATCTCTTCAAGAATGAATTGTTGTACTTGTTAGGGATACTAAATCTACCGCAAAGCACTTTTCTCATTCGCATAATCATGTCCTGTGTTATCTACTATTGATAGTCAACTATGGTTTCGAGTGATGAATGTGAAATGCACTTTTCTGTTGAAGTGGAACCCCTAATACTTATCTCTATCCAGGTGGAAGGATAACGGAGAAGACAAGAAAAATGAAATTCAAGAGGTGCAAGCATACTGTATGTTCATTGATCATTCCCTCAGAGTGCTCAGTCATTTCAGGAAGGCAAAAATCATCCCAACATTGTCGATTGCTTGCCGTACGATATTTGGCTCCAGGCATGCATGCTTTGATAGCATGACATTACTTTCAATGAATTCAGATAATGATGAAGCTTCCCAACAAAGACCTACTCGCGTTCTCTCAAGTATCCCAATTCTGCAAACGAATTGCAGCTAAGAAAAGGTTTATTTCAACTTCAATCGGCTCGGGACTCTCTTTCCTTTTTCTCTTGTGCGCGAAACTGAGATGATACGAGAATTCATGACAACTGAATCCTGGATATTTACACTACAATAGCGAAGTAAAGTCACTGTTTAAGTGCCAATCTCATCTTCACGGCAAACTTGCTCATGGCACATCTACTCTTTTAGCACTCCCGTACATCTGGAAGCCTGGTGCAAGCCGCTCGAGTTTAGATCAGGAAAGGGAGCCCATGAGCACCCCAACTATATCCACTATGTATTCTCTTCGTATGACACAGAACGACAGGGTAAGTTGCCTTTCCAGAGAAATTGAAAAATGCACAATTAACATCTCCGAGGAGTGGTTGTTGATCACATGAGAGAGATAACCGCTCCACAGAGAGATTAAACGAATGAAAAATTCACAAAATCATCGTTTTAGAAACCCTATAGGATCAATAATGATCAATAATCAATGTCGTTGATTTCACGGAGTATTTGCATTGCAGAATTTCATCTGGATCAACAAGATTGCATAAGAGGAACAGAAAAGAGTCTCAAAGCGATCCATATCGATGTTTGTGAAGATGTTTGTCTATCTGTTAGCATGCAGTTAGAAGACAAGGATGGTTATTTTGAGGATGTAGATGAAGACGTGGCAAGAAGGGTCAGTTATTATAATAAGTGCATCTTAAACGGTAGTGAGCCTCCTCTAAACAAGAAATATTCAACCGAAAAACAAGACATTTCAGAGTGTTCCTTTCAAATTGTTCGGGACTTAATTAATTTCAGCTTCTCGCTCGGTTCGAGCTCTCCACTTTTCGGCTGAACGCGAGTAGAGACATTGCAAAACACGTCGAAACGACACTGTTGAAGATATTCGATCTTGTTGAAAAATACGGAATGAAAATCAACCTACGGTAAGACATCAATCAATATCGAGACTCCAAAACATGAAAGAGATCCTGAAGTACATTGTTCACGGATGGCTATCACCCATACATAGTAGACACTTCGGATACTTCGGATAACGCGAAACTAACTGCTCATACCCTCTTCGTCAGTTTCAACGGTTGTATTTGCATCGGGTTCAGGGGTGGGCAAGAATTTTTTAAAGTCAAGAAATCAAGAATCAAGAATTCTTGAGGGAAAAAAGTCAAGAATTTCAAGAAATCAAGAAATTTCAAAAAAAGTCGGAATATCTAG
>JACMIF010001668.1:4747-22190 GCA_014805445.1 Diplogasteroides magnus | reverse complement strand
CTCCAATTAATAAAAGCTGTGCCCCAAAAACTCTTAAAACCACCGCCTTTTTCGTCATGCTTCACTTAAAAAGCCGCCCTCCCCCCCCCCCCAGTTGTTGACTCTGAACACCTATTATTTTCCATATAGGGGCTATTTGGAAGTCAGTCTATATATTTCGCAGTGGTGAAACATATTTGATATCACGATTGATGGTCAGAGAAACGATGAAATAGTTCTCGAATTAGAGAGAGCACACTCAATAGAAACTTGGTTTACATGAATAATTTGAATTCTAGTCCAATCGTTTTTTTCTTTGTACACACCGTACTCTTGGCCGACGACTTTCCTCTCTTTCTCTCTTTATCTTTCAGTTACATGCTATTTCGTCGTTTCACTTATTTCCACTTGTGCTTTGCATCTATTTTAAGTGATATAGACAAATGAAATTGTGAGTATTCGTTCGATTAGAATGACTCGTTGTCTCTCAAGACATAAAACTGCCCAAGAGGCTTCAGTTTAATATTTTTTGCTACAACAGTTTTTTTCAGGATCAACTCACATGGGCACAATGCAACATAACTTTTTTCGCAGTTGATATAATATTTCTTGTTGTTGTCAGCACAAGAAATATTAATCTCGTCAAGACGAACATTTTTAGACCTAATTTTGAGTGAAAAATGTTATGCCGCTGTGTCCAAGTGAGTTCATCCCGTCCTTTTTTTCTTGTCTAATCCAGCTTAGATGATTTTGCGGGGTTTGATCTTTCCACGATTGCACTACGATTGCTTACAAATTAACTGTGTGGTATGCATGACTGGGTTTGTGCTTTGGGTTCTGACTAATCTTTCATCATCCCTAACTAGGGTTTCAAAGCATGGTAACATTCGTCATTCGTTCTCATGTCACTTGTTCTCTCTCGCTAGGAGCAGATAACCGGCCACTAAAGATTAGATGAAAGGCAAATGTCCTGTGTTAAAGTTTTGGAAAACCTATCTCCCACCGGCCTTCATGTACTCATAAATCCATTGCTGCTGATTCATATTGCTTTATAGTAAGAACTTTATCACTTTACTGATGCGCGATTATTTCAAGCATTATATGGATTATGACTTTCAACTAACAATCAGTTTACATTAATAAATTTGCCCTGCCTGTAAATCTAGACAATGAATGCTGAATTCGCTCAGCTAGTCACATATCAGCGATTCCACCTCGCTCATATAAGTCCATTGTTTTGTCCTCTCTTCTTTGTATTATGCATCCCAGCCGTACTATTATACTCAGAACGCTCCTTACGTTTGTTGACTGGCTATTCTCTCTCGCGTCTGCATGCTATTTCGCCGTTTGTCTGACCAGCTGACGTGATTTAGCATATGTTTCACGATGACTACTTATAGGAAAATGAGGTTCCGCATAACAGTCTCTTTGAGATGACTAGTAGTGGAGACCTAGGTGGCTCGGAATGGTCCCTGCGCTCTCCTTCAACCGTTCCTCCCCAGTTCTCTCAGACGATTGCGTGGGCGGGACATGAAGCCAATTCAAAGTGTCTTCTTTGCAAACAAAGCCCAGTAGACAATGAAGTCGCTTTACTATTATAAACGAAAACAGTACGACAAAGTATCTTATCCATTTAGAGGTCATAGAATTACATGCACTTTTTCTAGTGATATTTCCTAATGTCATCAGAGTCAGCTAATAAAAACGGCTGAAACACAGTTCCCATCATTCAGAATCAAAAGAGGAGCGCACTCTTCTTTCTCACTAAACCTAATCCACTTTTTTCAACCAGTTCATCGCGCGCATCTATGTCTTCATATGTATCATTCCGAAATGTTTAGTTGTTCATTGGCGTGGATGCTCTGTCCAAGGGCGACATCACACTAATTGTCTGGTGCGTATAGCTAATTTTTTGGAGTGGCTAGCTTATTTAGCTATTGTGCATCCCAGCTGAAATACTATTTCCAGTACGCTTCTTCCATTTTTAGCCTGCTGTCTCTATACTGTGTACTTGCAATTTCCTATGACCTGTACTATTGATCCTGGATGTGTTAAAACTCCGAAATATGGATATGTATGCAAGAGCAACAGTTCAGTTGAGATGCGAGTTGGCAGTTTGTATGCCACATCAGTTTTGTTTCGCAGAAGATATAAAATTTTGATATATAGGGTCAGTGAAACATAGCCGATTTCGCATACAAAATGCCAACCCTAGTTGAGATGCGTAACATGCGTGTCATCCAACCGAATACTGTTGTTCTGTGCTGACTCTCGAAGCACATATGAGGAAGTATGAAACCAGAGATTTGTTGCCGTGCCTTGTCCGTTACTTCAGGAATGGTTGATGCCTCCTCCTAATTAGGATTTCGTAAATGTACTGTTATTGACTGGCCTGTGTGCAAAAAGGGCACCATCAGGATCGGCACGCAAACGGTGCATCCCTATTGTCTCACATTTCATGCGTAAGCCTGTAGGGATCTCATGTGCTAAACAATCCGTAAAGGAGCATGTGAGTCGCTTCCTGAGATCTACATTAGGGTTAGTAGATTCTACATCCGGGGCGAGATGAGATAGTGAAGGCTTTGCATAGGAGCAGAGAAACAGATGTTATTTATTGATCCCGACAAAATGCTACAGTATATTTTAGCAATGTTATAGTCAAGTCGTGGCAGTACCCCTGTAGTTCGTCTTTGAATCTCAATTTACGGCTTCGTAAAGCAAGTGAAGTCAAGAAGTCATACGATGTATTGGCGCCGGCACATTTTTCACCTGCAACAAATCATTTCTCATTTGCGTCGAATTTTGAGACTTACCATTCGTAATTGCATTTGGGTGCTCAATTCACAGTAGGCGCTTTCTTTATACGGCTACAAAAGGAAGTCTGGTAAGCTTTATTTGAATATCTTGGGCGAGAAGATAGTTCGAGATTTAAATAGACACAGAGAAAAACACAATATTGATTTACCCGGCAGGAGACGCTTCGTACCTATAATAGACTATCATTGTGGCTTCTTTTAAGATATCGTACAGGGAGTGTACGAGGTGATTGTCGATAGAGAGATCATTAACGTGCGTTTGTATATCTCCCCGTCAGAAAGTGCTTCATGGGTTCCCCTCATAGTTTCGTTAAACCGAAATGCCAAATAAGCACTGTCAATTGTAGCCCAGGACTCGGAAGGAGGCACTACAATTATAAAAGAAATGAAAACAGCCATTACGCCTTCCGACACAGGAAGTTGTCCTTCACCCAACACCACTCTGTAGTCACTACTCTCCCTCGACCTGTTGTCTCTCGTCATGTAGTGAAGACAGCACTGGAAGCAGGAGGGAAGGGGGAATGACGCGTCGACCGGCATTTGTTGGTAGAGAACGATTAACGTGAGAAAGGCCATGTTATATGCCACGGTCCGTGCAGATCCAAAATTAACCCAAGAGTCTCGTATTCCATCGCGTTCATTTCCTTCTTGTGTAGATTGTTGACAGTCGTCTGTATCTTTTAGTCGAAAAAATTCAAAAATCTCCCGCAATTCGTTTCTTCGCTGCTCCTTGCGCGCGCTAAAAAATGTCAGCTTTTTCAATGCAGATATGACAACGTGACACTTATTCTTAACAACTGTAATTTTGGAACTTTCTATCACTGGGAACCACTAGGCTTTAGGCAGAGGAAAGTCCCAAAATGTTCCTAAATGACAGTTCCGAAGTGTGACGTTGCCGCAAATATATCCATATGAGTCACTATAACCGATGCGGCAGAATAATCTGCATCTGAGAACCGGATTTATCACCCGGAGTGAAACTTACGGTTTTATATGCATTAAAAAGGCGAATGTTTTTCCGTGTGCAGTTCCGTTTTTCTTCGAGAGGTGACGATGTAATAGACGAACGCTCCAACAATCCACAATTCCTTGTCATCATTTTTGTACGAATGTCTACAGTCTATGCTCATTGCCTAATCGCTTGCCGTAATTTTAATTTCCGTAATTTCCGTATTAAAAACTAGTAATTTTCATCTTTCATGGAAGACTTTCACAGGTAGAGCTCATATTTCCCGTTAATCATGCAAGCGGGTGCCAACGACTCCAGTCCACCTCCTCCAGCTCCTCTTTACTTCCCGAAAGGAATGGAATGGTAATCGATTCTTTACGGATACTGTAGCTTTCTCCTCCAGACTCAAATATCCCAATATCATTCTGATTGAGGTGCTTCGATATGGAGATCTTCTACAGCTCGCTGGAGAACGGCAAGGGCCTGCCGATGGTCGCGAAGATCAATCAATACAAGCACTTCAGGTATACAGAAGCTTTCCCTAAAAGAGCCAATCAATATTGTTTGCAGTTTTCGCGTCAACGGCGTGCTGACAATTGCACTAATCTGCTTTGGATTCCTGGGAAGCGTCTTGCTGCTAGCACAGGTATTTTTGAAAAGTTTACGGTACTTTTCTTGTCGAAAAACTTCCTGATTTTTCGTTTGCAATGTTAGTTTACTTCTCACGAGCACCTGTAAGTATCAGTTGTGTGAGTGGAAAGTAGGGTAAATATCACGAGAATCGTAATACCAACGACGAAGGGAAACAGGTGAAATCGGTTAAATGCCATGAAACAAGAGTGTATAGATGTGAGTGGGTGACATTTCCATGTCCAACGAATTTCAACCAGCAACAATTACTGCCAAAAAGATATGATGCTGATGGGGGAAGGGAAATAAAATATTTATTACCAGGTCATTCGAATGGAACTTGATATTCCCAATCTCATTTACCTATATATTGGATGAAACATAGGCGAATGCACGAGTGAATGCCAGAGAATGACGAAATTCAATTGACAGTTCAGTTGAATTGCGCTCCAAAAAAGTCAAGCAGTCCAGTTATGCGTTGAACTGTTGGCACAGGAACCCTGTCGGGCTCTCGAATCCATGATTTGATGTTCCTGGCATTCCAGATTCGATCTTCCCGATTTTTCTCCCGTCGCCTAGCTGTTCATCTGGCGATGCTGTGTGTATGGGACAGTCTCCTTCTCCTATCGTGCCTACTGACTTATGGTGAGAGCAACAGTACCTTGATTTCCGCTGCGAGACCAAGCGTGTTGCAAAGCTACATCGTCGTGGGATCAAACATGCCTCGAAATTTTTATAATGCATAGTTTCTTCATAATACGTGCCATCCCAAAGGAAGTAATCATGAACGAAGAGTTTATTGGGCTGCCCATTTACCAGTTCTATAATATCACAAGTTATCGCTGCGGGACCGCGACATGTTTGAAGTAATTCAGGTATTCCCTCGCTCATCTACGGCATAACACCATATTTCGGGCCGATCGCTTACGTCCTGTTCATCTGCCAGGTTCGCAGTTTGAATTCCACATTATCCTCTGAAAGGGATGGTCAGACTGTAAGAGATCGATAAGAAAGATCACCCAAATCCTGACAAATGCGATAATCATCGTAAGTTTGCAGCCCGTCGGAAGCGCCTGTGTCTCTGGAACGATCTGGCAAGTGCTGGCAATCACATTGGAAAGGTACAATAGAACAGATCCCCAGAATAAATCGTTCATTTGGTCTTTGTCTGACTAATTATGAGTTTTGGAAACACAACCATTGTGGTCACAATAGCAGTATGAAAATGACATCAAACTTCTTACAGATACTTCGCAGTCACTCGTCCTTTGGAGCAACGGACGAGAAAGGCATACATTTCTATTAAATTCATATTATTTTAATACTCTTTTTATTTCTTATACTTAGCTTTTTTAGAAATATTTGTTACATGCAAACTATTGAATTCAGGCCCAGTTCGGCGTTCGCTCCATCTGCCTTGCCATCATCGTGGCCGCCGTAATTCTCAACATTCTGCCGGTATGCGACCTCAGTTATGTGTCAGTCATAGATATTTACACCACGACGATGAAACGAAAATTTAACGAATAAAATGTATTCTTCATTATTACTATTGCTTTTCACTCATTTTCGACTTCTTTGCATATTTCACGTATGTTTCACGTGCCGCATAAATTAGCTGACAAACTCTGACGAGCAATTATTTGAATCATTTAAAGTATAACATTCCTCACTCCAAGAAGATCTCTTCAGGCTCAGACGAGCGGTTGTTGAATGATATAACAAATAACCGAAATAATTGCAGTTACCGTTCGATCGCGCACTTGTGCCCTGTTTCGAACTGACAAACACCGGAGGACAGTTCAGGTTCAGTTTTTTTTAAAAATATGTTTCTCTCATGGTATTAAAACTCATATGCTTTATCATGCTCATTGAAATTTTCCCCCGTCTTCACTATTTTTAAACTGAAAAAAATATCTCTGTAATCTACACTTGCTCCATTGTAGACAGCTTTGCAATCATTAATTTCAGTGCCCTGAGCGGAAAATCCTATGCCTGTTCGTTGTAGAAGTGTAACCGTATGTTTTCAGAGTACGAACGCTCCTTCAGCCTTATGACAAGGACGAGACACGGCAACGCATTGGCACAATGTGTAAGATTTTTGACGGGTGAATGACAACTGTTCCATGAAAAATTGCGCCATAATGGTGAATTGGAGAGATGCGCCATCAACACACGGCTCAAATGTGTACATTTCGCAATTATGGCGAAAAGATTTTCAGGACGCAGTTTACGTACGCCTGTTAGACACAATGAGTGAAAGTTTATCGTGTCATTAAGCAAAAATTTATATTTCGATTTTAAGACCTTCTTTTCTGTAATTTCTGAAGCTTGTATTTAATTCTCATGAAAAGCTTCAGTGACTTCCACGAACTAGAGCTGTCCAAACGACTCATTTTGCGACACATCGTTCCGTGTTACTCAATGTGCTATGATAGAATGAGAATTAGTAGCTCATGTTCAGTCAAGAGGTATTTGGCCGGCTCTACCACGCATCTCGTCCCAAAACGATGCACTCTCGACCTTTGTATCATCTAGTATTATTGTGGAAAACCAACTTGATATACCAAGTTCACACACTCCATCTGCCTGACGACTGAGCACTCTCAAATTTGCTTGCTATTCCGTCGTTTCTCTGACCGTTAGTCATGATTTAGAATAGATTTCACGCTCAACATGTAGACGCAGATTTTCAACTCGTTTACCAAAAAAAAACTTTTTTCCACATAAGTACCTTAGCCAACCTCGTGAAACGCCTTCAAAATAGTACAATCTCCTTTCAACTTCAGTGTCGTCTTGTGTCTACTTTTTTCTGCAGCTCAGATTGTGAACGAAAATCAAGTAGACTGGGTATCGCTTTTCACTCTGCGTATTTCCTTGTTGCCACTGTGATATATTTGTGTGCGTGCGTTAAGCTACGACATTTCCCGATCCCCATTACGTGCAAAAAAACTGATAGATATGAATCACACCAATGTCATACAATAAAAGCATGTAAACAATTGCATTCATTGCTAAAGTAACCAAACCACAGAGTCATATAGAGACGAAACATCAGTAATCAACCTACAGTAATCCTACAGTATCCATTGCAGTACGT
Source organism: Diplogasteroides magnus (assembly GCA_014805445.1). Lineage (NCBI taxonomy): Eukaryota > Metazoa > Nematoda > Chromadorea > Rhabditida > Diplogasteroididae > Diplogasteroides > Diplogasteroides magnus. Next base: position 14,716 of record JACMIF010001668.1, on the reverse strand, counting down.
GTCATCCCCGACATTCTCTTCCGTGCCCCCGTGCCCATCATTGTCATCGCCATACTCACTGTGAAGACTATTCAGGTATTTAGTTTTGCGAGGCTATGCATTGGAGGAAGCAGATTTTCATAAAGCGCTAACCATTTGAGCAACCTGTGAAACATATTCGTAGCATTGCCACGGTGCATTATTTCGGATCAAATACCAACACCAGACATTTACGCCATGATGATGAAATTGGCACTGCTCGAAGATAATTTCACTGCAGAATTCTTCCTCATCCTACAACAAAGCGTCTTACTGTATTCTACAGCATACTATAGTGTTCAGCTTCAGAAAGTCCCTTGCAGGTGTGCAATCAACGTTCCTTCGGCCCCAGTCCCATCTCTCCAAGGAGTGTAATTCGCACGACCATTCCACTCAGACTCTCGGTCAGTGCTTGCGCATCATCGCCTTCCTTCTTTTTTATACTACAAATAATTCATTATGCATGGGCTTCACTGTGCGTATGATTCCACGGATAACAATCTACTTAGATCTTTTCGAAGAGTCAGCGAATACATTTTTCTTCATTTTTTCATTTTAATTTATCAAATAATTTAAAAACTTCCAGCTCCTCTCCTTCAAGTACATCCTCTGCAACTCACTGTACATGTTCAACTCCATCCTCATCGAGGTACTGGGCATCGGCCGCTCGGACGTGTGAGTTCCCGCCAAAATACAAATTAATAAAATGTCGGGGCAATTTTAAATGGAATCTCTTTAAAGGGGCGACGAGGACGACTCCGTCTCGTACACTCAAGCAGACCAGTACATGAACTCATTCTATCTCTCCGATGCATCGAACATGCTCTTGGTTCTTCACTCGGCAACCAATTGGCTCATATTCTTCCATTGGCCGCGTCTGCGAAAGGTGGAATATTTGAATTTCGCGCCCGTATCTCAGCGCCAAATAAAAAAATTGCAGAGTTCGAAGAACGACTCGCTGTCCACCTGTTGCACATACGCGCCAAGTCACGTGCACACCCAAGTCGCCTCACAGGTAATCAATAGCATTGGGGGATACGGTACCTCTAATCAATATCAAAGGCTTACTGTATATAATTGCAGGTCCTCAAAAAGTTCGTCCCAGCGAAGGAGCGCATTGGTGCCGAGATCGTTACGAAGGTACTGTATCTACAATACTAGTGGACATGAAACACAATTGGAAAATGAGCTAAAGAACAACGATTACCACGTGAATGTTCGCGCCATAATGGTAAAATGGACGACACTTGGCCGCAAATTCGTAGCACAATTGCCATTTTAGCACAATGGCGCAAATATCCACGGCACACACTATGATTCAAGGTCTATGAAGTTCATTTACAACTCACATCCATGACGTTTGTCTGCTTCGAGTTCTTGATGTGCCTATGTTTCACAGGTGCAATAAATATGTGAATGATTAAATCCGTGATTTTGATCTTTCTTCAACTTTGTTTTTATTAGCAAAAAACTCCATTTTATGCCGCAAACACCAAATTTTATTTTCAAATCCGTTTATAAACATGAACATTTTCAGTTGTGCGCTGAGCTGCCGTTGATATCTGAGCTCATCACGGGAAGGAGCGTATTCTCACGGTCGAGCACTTCTACACAGGGTTAGCTTACAGCATCATTTTTGACCGTCAGCCGAGCTCCCATTATCGATTGATGACGTCATAGTGTGTCAAACATGACACGCGGGCATGTAGTTGCTTTCTATTATATATGCGCACTGATTTCGAGAAAATTGTAAATGACAACCTCTCAATGTCAGCAGATTTATGGCGCCTCTGAAACATATCCGAACGGCGCATTTATGGGTGAACAAATATGACATTTCTGTCATTATAACGCAGAGACTAGTTGAGGCAATTTGTAGCCTTGAAGGTTTCTGCAGACGCTGAGTCATTTCTCTCACAGAGGGTGAAGACGTTGCATTTTACTAGGGAGGGAATTTGAGTAAATTGTTGACAGTTCTTGGAGTCTTTCACTAGTTGAGAAGTACCACGAGTGCTTGAAGTCTACAAGTCTCAGTAGACGTGCGAGGACAGACAACTGTTGACGGACTGCTTCAGTAAACAGCATTCAATAACTTCCTCAAACAAGCGAGGGACTCAGTTCTTATTTTTAGCTCAGCTATTTTAAGAGTGATCATGAGATACATATTTAGATTGGCTAAACACTCCAAGATTTGCGCTTCTTGCATTGTTCACCACAATCACATAGTTGACTTATGGACTGTGTGAAACATATCTGGACTGCACTAGCTGATTTTGATCTTATTGACATGCATGGATAGTTCCGGTACAATGTTCAAATAGAGACCGGCGCGAGGAAAAAAATGCATCGTAAATATATTTGTACTCGTGAGAGTGTTGCTGTTCGACTCCATAACACCATGGACATTTGCGCTATAATAGTGAAATGGATAGTTGAGCCGTCAATTCTCGGTTCTTGTGCCCCCCCCCCCGCCACTCCAGTATTGTGGCGCAAATGCCTACGCACATTTGACTTCACCTAAAACAGTCCAATATTCAGAAGAGAAGCGCATCAACAAGCTTGGTGCGCAGCTGGGAGACTTCGTCGAGCACACGCTCAAATGGTGAGCCAAACCTACCGTAATCTCATATTTTCAGTTCAAGAAGCTGCAAATTCAAATAATATTTTCCCTGATACCGTAACCTCATTGATGTGCAGGTTCGCTGATCGCTCCAGCTGCTTCACTTCACTGCGGGAGGAGTGCAGGAAGGCGGGCCACGCTCATTTTGAGGTATGTGAGAGAGGCACGGATAATAGTGCCACAAAAGTAAAAATTAACCACATTTGTCCATATGTCATTGAAATTCCACCCATCGTATCATATCAATTTCAACTTGCGTTTTTAATTGAATGTGAACGTAAATATGCACATTGGAGAGAGAGAATACTAAGGACTGGCCGAATTATTAATTAATCATCGATTGATTTCCAGTCCAAAGTCCACCTCACAGCTGATCAATGGAAACTCGTTCGAGCAGTCGTCGTGCGCACTTTGCTGGTCAACACTGTCAAGTTCGTTTGTTTTCGCACGAAAACTCAAATTTGGGTGGGAAAATTCAAATTCAAAAATTCAGGAGGTCCAGCGCCAAGGAGAGCATTAACACGGAACAAGTAGAAGAGAATCTCACGAGGGCATTCAACTTCATCCTCAGTGAAACCCGATCAGGCCTGCTATGCGCGTCGGTTGAGGCCACCCAGAAGGTGTGGAATTCAAATTTACGAAAATGGAGGAAATTTGAATTTGAAAAGAGCGAGAAACTCTTGCAGATCAAGCGGTCAAGGTCCTCCATCGGCGGTTGGAGGGACAATAACGGCAAAGTTGGGGGGACGAATGTCAAGCCGTTGATGTTGATTGAATCTAGTGATGATTGCTAATTGAAATGATGTCGAAATCCCCTTCGTTTCTCAAATTTGGCCGTCTGACCGTCAGCTAAGCACAGTTGTTTCAAGGAATATCATAAACCGGGGATGCTAGACAAGGAAAACATGGAAATTCTTCCTACAGTAACCGCTTTCCTCTCTATTCCTTGTATCCTTCAAATGGGAAGCTATCACTTTTCTTTACGCTGTATTTACCTAATTATTCATTTATTTCTATTCATTATTGTAGTAGGCACCATCAAAACTTGCTAAGAAATAGGGTGAAAAACGAGTGCGCGATGGACAATTGCGCCGTTGTGATGGAGCGGGCAGATCGGCCATGGTCACCGTCATTTTCACTGCGCTAGCGACTTTTTCATCATTAAGGCGCAAATGTCCATGAAACTCTTGTCTTTTACCCAAGTAATCATCCCACAACCCTTCTTCATTCACGTACGGTGGGGGTTGCCGGTTTGAAAGTGCTGAGAGAGCACGGTTTACGAGAGAGAACAGAGAAAGAGAGTAATCAGACCGGTGGCCCATCCGAACATTCCCCCAAATCAAAATCCGTTGTCGATCTCATATATGCCATCCATACAGGTATCGATTCATCTGGAGAAAATACAAACAACATCGAGTACAATGACTTGGACCGCGTTTGATTTGTATGAATAGCCGAAATTCGCCGAATAAAACAAATATTTATCGCCGAAATAGTGCCAAGCGTGTGTACAAAATAGTTGCAAAGCCAAGAAATCTCTTTACAGGGTGTACTATCTGTATTATAGAGTGTAGTTACTGTCTTATTACAACACGCAACTGGAACGAAAGTCGTGGGCGGAATGGGAGTATAGTATACTGTAGCATACTGTGGTCTAAGCAGTCAGTTTTCTCGTACTGTACAAATCGTGACTACGGTAGATAAATACTGTACAAGTATACAAATACTATTAGTGCTCTATAGTACAGGAAATTTATACAGCGAACAAAATCGGGCCGGAAGTATGATCCGGGGTCTGACAAAGATGGATTACCGTACCCCAAAAAATTCAGATGATAAATATGCAACCATTTGTACTTTTATGAATAAAGAAAAGGACAAAGGTTGGGGGGTACGCTCTAGGATCTGACCGAGGCGAACTACCGTACTCCTCACATTCTGTGGAAGCGCGCAATCCTGCCACGAAGTCCTGCGGGACGTCCAAGGGGCATGCGGAGGGAGTTATGCCAGGGACGACCGAGGTATGGAGTGTCACCGTCTGCAAAAGAGAATTCATTACATTTGAGAAACCTTTTCATATTACAATGATGACCGAATCAACCTAATTCCAATGCAAATTCTCGTTCATATACGCCTTGTCGCACAATTTTTTTTGTCTCTCCTACATACCTCCCGTCACATCAATGCAATAACAAATGGATAAGAGTGTTGGGGGGGGGGATAAGATAAGTCACCGACGCCTAGATCATTCGATAAACCCGATTTCGCACACATACTCACATCACGCGGCATAAATGCAGTTAGAATAGCAAAAGAACATCGGCAGTGGACAGATTTCGCTAATAAATCGTTCATCAGGCGTGCTCTATTGGATCTGTCCTCGCTGGCCTATCGTATACCCCCACATTCTGTTCAAACATACTATCCTCAAAACATCAACTCCTGTCCACTTACTTCCAAACATCTTCTCTCCATCGGGGAAGTCCTCTGCAGTCAGAATGCGCAGCTCGTCCGGCAGCTCGATACGGATCTGATGAGAAGTCAACTACCGTATGCCAACATTGATCTATAGTAATCCCATGTGCTAACGTAGTTTGAGATTTGAGCCATAGCAATTTCTACACGACAATTGGCCTCAAAAACCGCATCTCGTGCCTTAATGTACCGTACTCCAAAGAGGGCGGTTAGCGTACCTCAAGATTGGCGAACTTGGTACCATAGTGTCCGGCCCAGTACTGGCAATCCTTTCCTGCTGACATGACTGCCACTGATCGCACACCCACTGGATAGTCCTCGAAGACAATCTCCACCTTGTGCCATGTCGCATCTAGAATCAATCAATCGATACTCGAGGCGGGATACGGTAGATAATTGGCATTTTACGGCAGGCAACATCTGCAATCAAGGCCACTTTAGCCAAGTGCATTCATGGCACATCTGTCAATATCGACACAATGGCGCAAGCGTCCATGGCGCTCTTGTCTCTCACCCGGCAAAATATTCTATGACTCTAATTCGACGTACTTTCGGAATTATGAAAGTGCATGATGCGTCTGTTTGTTTTATGACGACATCAATCAATATTAAGCCAGCCAACTAATCAATCAATACTGACCGTTCCACTGTAAGAACATCTTCTCCTCCTTTCTGAACCGCTGTGGCAGGTCGATTCTCGCGTCGAAGTGTTCGTCTGTCTGCAGCAACTGTGCATGCATCTGGAGAAAAATTATTAAAAAATAAGGTAAATCAATCGTTAATTAATTAGCCGATTTTTATTCTGTCTTGAAAATCCAGTAAAAGCACTTGAAATTGCATAGTCTGTTTTCGAGGTGAAGAGTGTCAGAACTGCTCAACAAGAATCAAACACCGAATATGTCAACATTGCGACGAGAAACAACGGGGGACTACTATAATATTACTATCATTTCACAGTCATGCATGGACATGTAATCACAGCAAACATTTGTGCATTCACTCGGCATACTATAGAATTTCGAGATACCGTAACTAACTTCTTGCAGTTGAAAGTGGCAATTGAGTGCAACAGTGCTACGAGAAAACTACGGTAGACTACTGAACTGTCATTATGAATTCCATAAATATGTTTCAGTAACAAAAATTATTAGTATGTAGTCAACAGCCCGACATTTCAAGTTACCGTAAACAATGAATTCCATTCGAAAGCCCCACCTGGTATTGCGACGAGCAGTCAAATCGGGCTGCCACCCACTCGGACACCACGATGCGGGGACGCAGCTTGTCCAGCACCCATTCCTGCAAAGAGAGGAGATAGACATGGTTGAACAGGGGGAGAAGGAATGAACATATAACGAGTCTCAAATGGAATTGTAGAGGAGACTAGGGCAACCGCGAAAAGAGCTGATTACGTTCGTAGATTAGGAACCTTGCTAAAATTGACCTCTTACATCACAATGAAATTTAAAATTACTCAATGGAATATCAAATCACCACTAAAACCAAATATCATTTGAGTTTAGTTGCTGGTCACCCAAAAGCAAACATCAAATGTGGGGGCCCAACCTGCACGCCCTCCTTCAGCAAGTCCACCTGCACAAGTCGACGGCTCCACTGATGGCTTGTCGCGATGCATCTACAGTATGCCACTTATCCATCCAGTATACAGACATTCCTCTCGAGACTTTCTACTGCGAAGACATTCCCATTCATCAACAAATGAACCACCTATCACGAACTCTTGGTTGGACTACCGTATTCGTTAGTTATCGATTTCATTGATAGCATCTTTCTCTCAGGACCAACCTCGGAATGTCGTCACGGTGCTTGGTTCCCGCTGGCGGTTCCTCGACGATCATCTTCGTGCCACTTAAAATAAATACGTAAAAGGAGTGTTTGTGTGTCCGTTTGTTTCACCATTGTGGCATAATCAAGCAAGAATGTGAAGCCAAGTGGTAAGCGATTAGGCTAGCAAGGCCCCGTACAAGCTATTAACTAACTAGACAGTCAAGAGAAATTCAGCAAGTTCTTGGACATGCAAGTTTTACCATTTCATATATTCTCTCGACTAACACTAATTGTTGAAAGCTCGAGCTTATTTAAACACAGATGACTACGACGGTCGAATTCTCTAGTGGTCACAATTCGATTCCTCACCCTTCATTTAGCCTAGAACACACTTTATCTGACTAAAATATGCTGTGTTTGGCCCGCAATCTCGCCGGGAACAAAAAATCACGCGTTTGGGGTCCCTACATATATGTTGTATATAAGAAAGCGTTGGCAGGACCTATCGGTGTAAGGACAGTACCCATCTTCGTGCGTCTTGTACAGCTTCTTGTTGACCATTTCCTCCACGGAAGATAGAAGAATGGGCGCGAGATTGCGCCTGAATCAAGGAATATTTGAAATTCAAATTCTTTTTTGCTATTTTTAATTACTAAGCAGAATTATGAGGAACATTGATAACATAACTGGTGAAGCGCTAGATTTATATAAACCAGGTGGTAATTGGTAGCCGAGCATGAATATATGGTTGATATAAGGGTGAAGTCAATTCTTCAGCAAGATACTTCTTCACTAACAAAGTAAATCATATAGTTCCAAACGCAAACCTGTACGGATCGCGGACGTACATCAGCTCGTAGTCGAAGTAGCAGTCCGCGTTCTGCAACGAATATCGTAGGTTACTGGGTATGTTTATCGATTTTCGACTCTGCGTCTCGCAAAGCACCACTGCTGATGAATAACCGAAATTCTGCATTTCCCACTAAACACAGCAAATTTCTCCATAAAAAGATTGTGCAGCTGGGGAGGTTCGGTGGGGTAAACATTTTCAGGACTAAGGCAGGTCAGATTTTTAGAGTGCAAACGCCAAGTCGGTAATGTCGCCGACCCTCTACACCCCATATTTCGAACTATGGATGAGAATTGCGATGTTCAGTGGAAATATGCATGGCTTCTGTAAGTTATCAGCAATGAAGAGAGCTTTGTAGTCGATGGTGTAGATCCTTCCACATACCTCTTCATTCTCCTCCAACTCTGCGAGTGCTCTTCTCAGCGAAAGAGGTGGTAGTACCTTGCCTTCCTTCTAAAACATAATCAATAGCACACAAATCAATAAATGTAATTGTAGAATTGTAGCAGGACAAACCTCGCATCGTTGAATCCACAGGTACGGATCAGAAAGAAGAATGTAGAAACGTTGGCAGGACTGAAAACAAACCACTTATAAGTTCCGAAGGTCATTTGCATTAAAGAAATTAGCATAGAAAAAAAACAATACATTATAACTGACCAATTTGAGCGATCGCACTGAAGGATGGTCGCAACGCTTGAAGATCTCTGTGAACGCAGCATCCGCGTATACAGTGCTGTCGAAGTCAGAATTGGCCGCAGACGAATCTAATGTCGATAAATTCACGAATTCAGGCACAAAACCACACGTATTTCCGAATATTTGTCTGCATACCGTCAGTTTATCCAAACATTTTCCGATAGAAATTGACCTTTTGCTTGAGAATCTAGTAAAAGTGAACGAACCTCCACTGATCATGGCAGTGACGGAAGTCTTGAGCCGGCTGAACGCCGCTATCATCAACGAGAAGAGAGTCGAAAGACCGCGAAACTGGAATAACAAACATGCGTCATTGACAACACAAGGCAAAAAGCGACCATAATATTATGAAATCTCTCCACCAATCACATCAAATATCATGTAGAGTTATACCATATCAAAAAAAGCCCTCAAAAAGATTAAATTCGAATAGAAATATGCCAAAAGCTCAGATTTAGCGTAAACAAACCGGTTTCGAGAAAACAAAAACGCTTGCCTACAAAACCGCAAATTACTTCACGGACGGACTACCGTAATCAGGTTCGTGCGAGCAATCACTGGGACAGTTTCAGTATTTTTTGAAAAGCTGTTCTTGCAGCAAAGTTAATTAAATAATTATGTTATCATCTCCTACATCATGAAAGTACCCTGACAATAAATTACGGATTTGAATTCACTGCCTGATAAAACTCGGAGATCAACGGAATTGTAGCCATTGCTCTCATTTTCAGAGACCATATTGCGGCGTGCTGTAGACACAGAATAATGATGCATGCAAGAACAGAAAAGACGCATACGATTTATACCTTTTGTGTTGCAAATTTCGCAAATAAGAAAAACGCGCCTTACTATCAATTGTCTCTGCAAATCCTATTGCCTCTCGGTCATTTCTTACCATAGATTAGAACAATCTTTGTTTTCTTCAGCTTGAATAATTAGTTGAACGCTGAGATGGAGAAAATTTGGCGTTTTTATTCTTACATGCACACCTCCTCTTGCAATACTGTGGGGAGCTGAATTTGTAGCAGATTGTTTGGCTTCTCTGATGGCGGTGCACATAATACCTATATGTAATACAGTGACATCGCAAGACTAATGTCTTCTTTCCTTCCTTCTCCAGCTGCCGCAATCTTACGCTGAAGTGAGTCTTTCGCCGCGAAAACGACGAGAACGGTGGCTCAAGTGTCTCGTTCACCGGTATGGCTCATATTTATGCCCATGTGGCTCTTTTCCTTCGGCCGGAAGGACACTATTTCTCCACTCGCTGTTTCATGGTTAGTTTTTCTTGTTCCCTCAATCATTCCATTAATCTCGTAAATTCAAATCCTTAGTGAAATCACAGACAGATTTTCTCTCGGTAAATTTTAAAGTTGCATGAAGTGCATGTTTGCACACACGGAAGTAGGTAAAATGCATTCTGTCGCCTCTCGCGGGCGGCCCCCCCCCGCGCCCGCCCCACCCGCCGGAGGAGCGGGGGGACGGAAAAAAAGACGGTAACGCTGCCGGCCGAGCAGCGCGG
>JACMIF010001667.1:0-22192 GCA_014805445.1 Diplogasteroides magnus | reverse complement strand
TGTCCTCTGTGCCAGCGTGGTACGCTAGCCTGTCTGCGCTCTATCATTTTCTTTCGCTATTTTCAGAGACAGTCAGCACTGCTGACCGAAAGTCAGCAGTGCTGACTCCGCGAATCTCGTCAGTCGGAATTCCGACTCGGTAATGCAAATGCACGGCAGTGCCGCCTCATTATGCATGTCGGAATTTCGACTCCTCGGAACTGCTGAATTAGAACCCCTAGTGTTTACCATGATGTTCCCAAAAGAATTTGAGATGTGATTCTGATTTGCTTGCTAAAATTTGCTTACAGAACAACATCTCAAATTCTTTTGGGAACATCATGGTAAACACCTCTGTCTCCCTGGAACATCAAACTGTAGTGAAAATCACTCAATAAAGAGAAAATATGAAATATGCCCTGAGGGCATATAAAATCAAAGAAGCATTTTCATGCAAAATGAAGTACGCCATCGTAATCAGCGTTGTCGATATAGCCATGAAAAAATATTTTCGTTATGAATTTCAATATGTGCTGTCGCAACCCCTTACACATTTTGCTCCGCTCTGTCAGAAGATCTGTGTTATTGACATTCGTGCATTTCTCGTGGTCCAAGTTGACTCAGAGCGGTCGTCTCTGCTAAATGAAAAACGACCGCTCTGTGTGAACTTAGACGACCAGTAATGAACGGTTGCCAATAACGTCCCTAATGCGACATCCTACTCAATGGCTTCGTTGCTCACATTCTAACTGTTCAGCTGCCGATATCTCCCAATGGCGTTCTGTCGCGATCTGTCCAAGCCCCTCGTGTCCACCCCATTCTACGTTCTCCTCCTGCGCCACTGCATGCCCAGCTACTTGCGTCGCTCGAACCCACCCTGCAGCCTGCAGCAGCCGTAAGTAGAGACCGTGAAATGACTCAGACACTGACAGCCGTTCATTTCTATCCATTTAACTTCATTCCTAGTGGTTGCATAAGCTAAGTGAGAGATGGCCGCTAGGAACGAAGCTAGACGGCTGTAAGTGAACGGCTATCTCACGTGTTCTATGATAGAACCAACATTGCTAGTGGGGACTCTGGTACCGAAAAAGTCAGAATTTTTTTTTAAATTCCATAAATTAATCTTATATTATACTAAGTGAAAGAAAAATTTTAAAGGTACACTCCGGGTCTCCGAGTATTGCAAACTAACATTAGACACGGTAGCTCCTTTAATTAAGTTTTACTTTCTTTTTTGTATCGAAATGGACTAATAGAGAATGCAGTTTACATTCAGAGCTAGGAACTAACATCGCTATTAAGCCAAAATATCAAAATTTCATCATATTCGCGATTTAGCAAATTCAAATCCTACCGTGTCTAAAGTCAGTTTGCGATAGAAATCGGCGCCCCGGACTGTACCTTTAAGGACACCAGACACTCTTTATATTCCGTATTTCTCGCGATGTTGATCTTTGAACTTTTTATTGGTGGAATTTACTCAAAAAATCATAACGCCTTTCAAACTTAACCATGTGAGCCCAAATTTTCCATAGCATGGATGGTCCATGCACCAAAAAACAAGGACCTAAAATGGTCATAGACTTACGTTAAAGAGAATGGCTACAATTTTCTCGTTTTTAGGGAATGACAATTTTTCAGATAAATTATCAAAATTTTTTTTAGGTCCCGCTGAGGTCGGTCGATGTTTTTCCAGATTAAAATTCTACACACAATTACCCACATTATGAGCGCTCTGCCAGCTCCTATCGATTGCGGAAACTTGGGTTTCGATTTTTTAAATATTGGCGATTTAACGTTTCCAATGAAATATGAGCGCATTGATGTTGCAAATTTCGACGTAAAATCACCAAATGCATCAACATCGCGAGAAATACGGAATATAAAGAGTCTGGTGTCCTTAAAATTTTTCTTATACTTAGTATAATATAAGATTAATTTTAAAACAAATTCTGACTTTTTCGGTACCAGATCCATTTCAACTATCTCACAGAACACGTGATCAATATCAGAGTCATTTCACCCTCTCTAGCCGCAATCTTTTCGAAAAGTGATCTAATTACGCAATTATGGTCGAACTTGTTTTTCGTCAATGTCTTGTTGAAGGACTGTACTAGACAAATCGTTGCCAATGTGAATTTGTTAAGCCTGCTTCGAGGGTTGTCAATGCGACTACGGATACGTTCTGGACACGTCAAGATCTGACAATGTAAATATTTAGCATATTTAGATTTTATAATTTTTTTAATAGTGAAATAAATAAATACATAAATCTTTTATTTTTCTCCTCTTTGCTTATTCCACCCATGAAAAGAAAACGAATGCACATGAAGCCGTACGCCTGGTACGTTTTTGCTTTCAATTTTGTTGCAATTGGGGCGATATGCAAATATTTTGAAATGCTACTGTATAAATACCCCAAAATTATTGTACCCTACACCAATTTCAGCTAACCTGCGTACCCTCTGCATCTTGCGGTTGCACTGACCCAAATGGCGTCTATCACGAACGTGCGTCATTTTAAAAGTAATATTCGTTTCAATAGTAGCCTAAAAGTTCAGCCGGATCCCGTTGGCTCGACGAGACGTGCAAATCCGAGTTTATGTGCACAAATGGAATTGCCACTGCTAAGGTATTACTTAGTTTCTCAGGATAAAGACAACTGCCATAGTAATCAGTCTCTCTCCGTCTCTCTATAAGCACACTCTCTCGAAATTTCTAACTGGAAAACCTCGACGTTTAAAGGGGGAAACAACTACAGCGGTAGAGAATGACAAGATTTTCAGAAATACGACTGCCCTGCGAATTCACAGTGCAAGAAAACGGGCAACCAAAACTCTTGTGAATGCCTCGACGGATATAAGGTGAGGGGTATAACGACCTCACAGCTGTTAATTACTTTCCAAAAGTGACATCATATTAATTATGTCGTTTACTTAGTTCCTTCACAGTTCTGTTCGACATACTGTAACTTCAAGCAGATTCATTGTTGACCTCAACCAAAATAACCATAGACAGCCCACTTCAGTCCATACCTAAAACCACCACTATAGCCTTCGGAGTTACCTTTACCATTGTGGGCAACCAGGCCGTGAATACTTATCACTAGGGTGTCGCATTTGGGAAATTATTGACAACCGTCCAATTCTTGTCGTCTCAGCCCACTCAGAGCGGTTGTCTCTGCGAAATGAGGGAAGACCGATCTGACAATGGACATGTTTGGACCGGTCTCGAGGTTTTCGATCCTACTACGTATCGTTGAAGAGCCCATGACGAGTGAACATTAAAACTACCTTTAGCTAATCCCCTCGAATTTTTTACAAGGATATGTGGGGAAAAAATAACGAAAAAAGTGAAAAATGCAATATTTGGGATTTTCTACAGCGAGAAGTAGGCTTCACTGAGGGACATGCATACCCGCAATGGAGAGTACTTAAGTAGTATGATTTTTTGAGATTTTTGCTAGACTTGCTGGTTAAGCCATAAAAATGGGGGGAATTTTCAAAAGTGACACACTTTTGAAAATTCCTCCCATTTTTATGCCTTAACCAGCAAGTCTAGCAAAAATCACAAAAAATCATACTACTTAAGTACTCTCCTTAAGTATTGCGGGTATGCATGTCCCTCAGTGAAGCCTACTTCTCGCTGTAGAAAATCCCAAATATTGCATTTTTTTCACTTTTTTCGTTATTTTTTCCCCACATCTCCTTGTAAAAAATTCGAGGGGATTAGCTAAAGGTAGTTTTAATGTTCACTCGTCATGGGCTCTTCAACGATACATAGTAGGATCGAAAACCTCGAGACCGGTCCAAACATGTCCATTGTGAGTGAACTGAGACTACTAGAAATGCACGGCTGTAAATAACGTCCCAAAGGCGACACCCTACTTACTAGAAACCGCCAATCGGATACTCAAACGGATAATGGATGAATCCGTTAGATTTATAAGTCATTTTACTGCATCCGATTCCCTCGCTGCATTCATTCTTCCCTCACGGATGCATGCGCAGTGCGCACGGTCGATTCATAGTGAGATAGAGAGAAATCCCTGGCCTTCCAACCGCTCACCTTACCATCTGACTTTAAGAATGAGTATCCGTTTGAGTATCCGATTGAGAGGTCAAACGGATACTTTCCAACGGATACTATCCGTATCCGTTTCATTCTTCGCTCATTCATTCGGATAACAGGTATACTCGTTGCGCGGTCTCTACTACTTACCCACCTGAGACTCGTGGCGTCACTAACTCTAATGACCATTCAGAAGAACGGTGCAGAGTGTGTGCCGATTGGGAAATGCGCTCTGGCCTGCAAAAACGGAGGACGCTGTGTGAACAATGGAAAGGATCAACCATAGTACGTTTTTTGAACACTGATGACACAATTTTCCTAGAAATATTGCAAAGTTAATGATAATTAGTGTAAACAAATGATTAGCAGCTAGTATTATGCATTCCATCTGAACTGTTATTCCTAGTACGCACTAGGGGTTCAAAAACGGTAAATTTGTTATCATTCTTCTCCGGAGCGCGGTTGTCTCACCCCGTGATAGACGACCGCGAAGCGGAGAAGAATGACAACAAATTTACCGTTTTTGAACCCCTGGTACGCACCTCAAAATCTGGATGCCACTCTGTGCTCAATGCACTCTCTCAATAAGTGCAACTATTTCGGTGTTTCTTTGACCAATAGGCGTGATGTTTCGCCCTGACTATTTAATGGAAAATATGATTTCGCGTTACAGTTCTGTCAGGATGCATAATATGCGACAATACTTTTGCGAAATAGAGACTGTAAATCGAATAGGAGTGAAATGCCCATGGCGGTTTGCCCCTAACACACGAATTTAGCTGTGACTGTCCCGATGGAATAGGGGGAGTGACATGTGAGATCAAGTGCACGGAAAAATCGTGTGGTCCCAATGCACACTGTTTCATCGAGAATGGGCAAGCGAATTGCGCCTGCAAATATGGATATTCAGGTTAATCTTTCCTCTTTTCATTAAATAATGATTCTTCCATAGCCCACCCTATATTTATAAGTTCAACTTTTAGTTAGGAACCTTAACCAAGCAGCTAAATTCATTCCAGCAATTTCTGCTGCATTCCTGAGTTGTCCATTATAACAACAACGCATAAGTAGGCACGAAACTGAGATCAAACGGCAGTTTAAAGCATACTTTAGCCGTCGTAACAGAATCTGTATTTTACTGTGTGCAAATAACTACTTTCGAAATTTGAAGATAGGGACATCTATGTATTAGGTGGGACAATGTGAATCCGAAGACGAAATAGCTTGAAAGGACCTGTTTCGAAAAAGTAGTGAGCAATTGCTTAGGAGACCCGAAGAAGGGCTGCTCAATCCCCACGAAGGAGGCGTGCTCCAGTGGTGATCCTCACTACAAGACATTCGACGGCGCCTATTACAGCTACCAGTGTGGGTGTCGCATCTTTTTAATATAAATATTGTAATATACATTAGTCGCCAAACTCACCGTTCTTTTCATTTTTAAATCTTAACACAAGTCTTCTGAGAGAGCGGATCGGCCAGTGCCGCAGCGACTTTTCCAGTTCACGATAAAAGTTGGTGACTGACTAAGTCGACTGTGCTGATCATCACAGCGCTTGTCTTTTTGAATGAAATTTGGTTATTGGCTGAATATGCCGTCAGGGCACAAATGGATGTATATTTTGAATCTGAGACAAGGGGACAAATTCAATAATGCGAAGCGGTAGCAAAGGTCGAAAGCAAGATTTGATGCTATTCTGACAGATTGTTCAATATGCAAATGTCATGCAAATTAGCATTTCAAACTTTGAAAAAATCGTTTTGAAAAATTTTCCCAACTTTCTAAAGTCGAAACTTGGATTCTACCCATCGTAATTCACCTAGGGTAAATTTTTGAGCAAGAAAAGTGGTATGTCCTCAGGCGCTACAGTAGTGAAGCAGAGCGTGAAATTTCCAAGTTTTTGGCTAATCACTGAAGTGTCGTAAAAAGTCCACCGAGGCAAATAGTAATTTTCAGTTCTAAAGCACTTCCAATTATATTTGATGTGTTTATTTCACAGTGAGATCAACGTACTTTGAAATGCAGTTCACTTATTAGCCAAAAACTTGGAAAATTCACGCTCCGCTTCACTACTATAGCGCCTTAGGACATACCACTTTTCTTGCTCAAAAATTTACCCTAGGTGCATGCAAGAGTAGAATTCATATTTCGAGTTTAGAAAGTTGGGAAATGGCAAAATTTTTCAAAACAATTTTTTCAAAGTTTGAAATGCTCATTTGCATGACATTTGCATATAGAACAATCTTTCAAAATAGCATTAAATCTTGCTTTCGACCTTTTCTACCACTTCGCATTATTGGATTTGTCCCCTTGTCTCACATTCAAAAAATACATATATTTGTGCCCTGAGGGCATATTCAGCCAATAACAAAATTTCATCCAAAATGACAAACGCTATGATGATCAGCACAGTCGACTTAGTCAGTCACCAAGTTTTTATCGTAGACTGCAAAAATAGCTGCGGCTGACCCTCTGCATTCTGCTCCACTAAGTCAGAAGATCCGTGTTAAGCCTAGCTTGTATTTTTTCGAAAAAATCTTTAAAAAATTCTTGGCAAGGGTTGCTTGTAAAGAAAGTCCGGTAATCTTTGTTAATAAAGAAAATCGAAAGGCACAACAACTTGGGGTTGACAGGTTTGATGGAATATTCGGATCATTTTATTTATCTTTTTGTAATTTCAGCAACCTGTCCGTACATATTCGTGGAACCATGCGCTAAATCACTCTCCGGAAAGTTCAGCTATTTCTCTGTACGAGCCCGAAGCGGAAAGTTTTCGCCGACTGATAAGTATGTGATCATCTTTGTTTTTTCAGCAGAGTGCACGTTGGCCCATATCGAGTGGCGCTTTCATCTTATACTCGAAACAGTTCATGGTCCTTTTAAAATACATTTAACAAATTTAATGTAATTTAATCTAAAAATGGAATTTTCCAGGTTTTCCTATACGGTTTCAACCGAGGTGTTGCTACACAATCAGTCGATTTTCATGGACTCACCCGCAGTCGTACCCTACAAGGCAATGACTATCACAGTCAACGGTGCTCAGGTATTGGCAGCCATTAACCATTGTAAATATCAGTATTATTGAATTAAAATGGTCCTGGAGGAAGAAGTGCGACTTTTTTAGCGCCTTTTCTTCATTGTTTTGCGCGCTAAACATCATTCTCGGAACATTTTAATTAAATAATAGGCAGAGGGATATCGAGAAAGTGATGCCGAACGAAACTTAATGTTTCTTTTCTGAGAGATGCCGATTTTGAGGGGACTTGATTTGAATTGTGTGTAAGGCAAAAGGTTGTGCACGGTACCGTAACCCTGTCCCAACGAGAAACACAGAAGTATTGAACAATAACTTTATATGATAGGGCAAACAATAGATAAGGGGTCAGTGAGACAGGGGCAAAACAGATCTGATCCTTTTGTGAAGTGGTCCTGGATACAGTAGTCGCTCGTTCCCCGGTGGTTGATGAGTCCTCGAAGAGCGGCTCCCGGCAGAACGACCACGACGCTGATTGGCGATATCCCCGCGAGACGAGACGGAGACTGACGACGAATGACTGCCCGAGTGGCGACTTTCGAAAAGGTAGCCGCTGACGCAGCCGCGACGCGCCAGTACAGAATGGTGTAGGCATGGGAACACTCGTGCGGAAGCGGCAACTTCAAATTTTGGCATTTTGCCAAATCAATCGACGTTGAATTATAGATGAGAAAAAGTGTCGTTTTGAAGGGTTTCTTGTGAAGTAAATTGATGGTGATAGTTGACAAAAATGCAGGCGATTGCAGTATCCTTCCATTGATTGTGGTTTTAAAAGATCGCGATTCGCGACAGGACTATCTGCTGTTGTATATAAATCTCACAATGGACGCTTTTGGACCTAAGGCGAGGAGAGGAAATCATTCCATATTTATTAGGTTGAGCACAATGTAATGAGCACTTCAATCAAAGTTTCGTATATTGGACTGCCTACTCCTTTTCGATTCCACTCACCTTCGCTCACCGTAGTCAGTCTGGCGCGTTTGCTCGAACTTGGCGAACTTATGATTTTCGGACAATAGTTTGAATTTTTGACCACTTTCTTGAATTTTTGACCACTTGAACTAGAGATAAAATAATAAAGCAGCAACTTTATCATCAAGCTACGTTATGAGTGAATTTGAACTTCCACCTTCGGTATGCCGAGAGAACATGCTAATCTTATTCTGAAGAGAGAGATCGCCCGCGCAGAAGACATGGAATGCGGATAGCATATAAGACTCCTAATTGTATTTTTCGAAAAAAATTACTCTCCACTTCGGAGTCCACTTTTCGTACTGAATTTCACGATGTAGACCACACATCCTGCTCGCCCGTACAAGCAGTGGACATGTCACCTCTCCTTCTTGTACGGACGAGCAGGATGTGGGGTCTACATCGTGCTATTCCGTACGAAAAGTGGACTCCGAAATGGAGAGTCCACTTTTGGTCGAAAAAATATAGTTAAGCGTCTTATATGGCGCCGGAAACTGCCCTATTGCAAACGTCACATACATATGCTCGTTCAGGTCAATCTGCCGTACTATTATCCCAGCAACGCAAATTGGAAGGTAAACAATCTTGGTCTTAGCCATTGTGAAGCAATGCATAGATTTTATCTATCATATTCCTCCAGATACTATACTGTTTCTCAGTACTCTTCAACACAAAATAACGCATTTTTTGCAGTTCTTCATCGCTCTAGAAGGGAATGACGTCGTGGTCAAGAGTGTGGAGGGATATCAAGTTACATTCTCATTTGCCCGGGTAATGCAAGCTCAAATTGACCAGTACTAAAGACAGATAACTTCAGCTCTGCGTCAAGCTACCTGACGTCCCGGAACTGCAGGGAAACGGAACGTTGTGTGGTCTGGGTGGAAACATGAATGGAAACTGCGCTGATGATATACGCAAGAAGTTCGCATTAAGGATTCTAAGTGAAAAAACTATCGTGTAAAAACTATCAGAAAACGATTTGCATTTGTCAAAACTACTCCGCGCCTGTCTCATAGGTATAGCAAATGCAAATTATTTTCTGTCTGAATCTCATCGATTCTCTTGTCTCGCTTCCCCACTAAAAATAAGTCTATCGTACCCTGTGCCTTTGGAGCCCCGCCAAACGTCGTAGAAGCATCTGTGAAACGTGGGAACAGTGTCTTTCGACTCCTCACGCCATCCCTTATCTAACTATGCTTCAGCATATGCTCGAAAAAGTTCGTGGCACAGCTCCTTTAATACTGGAACGTTGTTAACGTCTCGCCCCTTGCGTTAATAGTTCACGGCTGCTGTTCATTCAACTAAAATTATCCTCTTTCAGGGGCTCCTCCTCTATCGGCAGTTGCTCACCGACGCAGTCAGATGTAAGTGGGGTTGAGTCATCGAATATGTTTTAGTGGAATTGTGATGTAAGTGGGAATATTTCTAGGGTTCTAAAACGACAATTTAATAAAAATTTTCATGTATCTCTTCTGAGATTAAAAAAGAGAAATGAACGTTTTCGAACCTTTGGTATAGCAATTTATGATCTGAAGAAGAAGGTATTTTAAACATGAGACAACGGTCTTGAGCGAAAGAGCTTCGAAATTGTTTTTGTAGTTAGTAGTTTTTTTAGAATATGCAAGAGTGTCGTCGCTTACGAGACGTTTTTCACCTCAATATATTCCTAGCCGTCTAACTTAATTCCTAGCGGTTGCCTCTGAGAAGTGGCAGACAACCGCTACGTATTAAGCTGCGCAGCTTGAAACGAACGGCTGCCAATAACGTCTCGTAAGGGAGTGACCATCTACAGTAATTAGTCAGGAATTTTTGCAATAATTTTTTTAAACATCCAATGTTTTAGGCTGATGCATTCGGCGACAGCTGGGCTGTAGCTTCGTACCCTAAATATAAAGGAGAATGCGAGAATGGAACGAGTTTTGGTGGAGAAACTGGAAGATGTGTACGTTGTTTGAAAAGAAAAGTCTGAACGAGCGCCATGGATATTTGCGCCATAGGGGTGAAATAGACAAACGCGATGCCACTGCA
Organism: Diplogasteroides magnus; assembly: GCA_014805445.1. Lineage (NCBI taxonomy): Eukaryota > Metazoa > Nematoda > Chromadorea > Rhabditida > Diplogasteroididae > Diplogasteroides > Diplogasteroides magnus. The sequence goes on along the minus strand of JACMIF010001667.1, from coordinate 12,107 downwards.
TGGTGTTAATGTGTATCTGACCATTGTGATGCAAATTTCCATGGTCATCTCGTCTTTCTCCTAAAAAAATAGACAATACTGAATTTTCAGGATCAAAGTGCAGTGAATGAACAGTGCAAGCCCATAATTGATGCAAGAAAAGGAGAGGTTCGCAATTTTCTTCAGTAGATATCTATTTATAGTTATAACAATTCTCTCAATTCTCTCAATTCTCTCAATTCTCTCATAAGCACTTGCAACAAAAAAACTCCTCTTGTTTTCCATTATCGATTTCTGACCAATGAATTGCATAATTCTTCAGGGACCATTAGCTGCTTGTTCGCAACTTAACCGCGACGATTTTACAAATGCTTTCCAAAGCTGCTATTTCGACACATGCATGGACCAAACAGTGAGGGTTTTGACAATCGTTTTTTCGGGGCAGAAAAAAGAAGCTCAATGGCGATTTGTGCCGTAAAGGTGAAATTGACAGATGCGCCGCCAGAATGCCAAGAAAGTCGGCATAAGAGTTAAGACGCATTCTGGGCCCCCATCGAGTACCCCTTCACTATGGGCGGACCAGAAATCTCATAATGTAGCTAGGACCGTGAAAAAAGCTACATCACCAAAAACGCACTTAGGAGTAGAGATACGAACTCGACTCTGGGGGACCATTTTTGCACATCTCGACGCGTAGAGCAAGAATATGAGTTAGATGGACCTGTAGCTCCACTTTGAACGAAGTTATGGCTTTCCGAACTTTTGACATGAATCCGGATCCAGAACCATGAATTAGGTCCGGATCCGGTTCTCGCTGATGTGGATCATACAAGGCCCCTAGGGGTACATACCCACCAAGTTTCATGACTCTAGCTACAGTTTGAGATTTCTGGTCCGCCCGTCCTCGACCCTTGGACAAAATGCGTCTTAACTTCACCATTATGTCGTGGATATCCATGGCGCTAGTGTCATTCAACCCATTTTCGTCAGCGCAACTCACGAAAAAGGGTTAAAAGACACTAGCGCCATGGATATCTACGACTGCCCACTATTCCATTTATAGCTGCGCTGCCCATCGCTCGCCACTTTCGCGGAGACTTGCAAGCTGCAGGTGCCAAGTAAGTACATATTATATATTTATTAGTATTTACTAAGGTGGACAATCCAAGCCATTCTGCTTGAATAAGCAGGGGTGAGCGGTCATTCGTTATTCAAGCCTTGCGAGAGCGGTGTTGTTATTCAAGCCTTGAATAACCGTTTCGACTGTATTTCGACCATATAGGCCTTTCTATGCTGTCAAACACCGCCAAAGTTTCTGATATGCCGAAAACAGTGCAGTAGACGTCTCTGTACTACGTTCGAGTAAAATAGAGAATACTTGTTTGATACTGCGATCAACATGCTATAGTCGTTATACAATTTTGACCTCTGGAATCCTCGTTCTAGTTCTCCAAACTGTTCTTTTTGCTCTAGAAGCCATTTAAACAACTTGTATAATCTAAAAAAGCTCCCTCTAAGTCAGTTAGACAGTCACAAAATCAGACCGTTCGATTTGCTCAAATCAACAAAAAAATGGCCAATTAGAAATGTCAAGAATATGACTGATGTTCCTCACATATTTCAAATTTCGAATGATTTCAATACTTGGAGCCTTATAAATCCAATTCAAACACCGCAATGTTATTCAAGGCTTGAATAACATTCCATTTTACGCAAGCCTTGAATTGTGCGGTCGCGCCGCTCAGGAATGATTCAAGGCTTGCGAATGCGCTTGCATTGTCCACCCTAGTATTTACGCATCATCCTTTTCGCCTGCGCTCTAATTCGATATTTACACTTATTGTTAGCGTCTTCCTCACACCATTGCTAAATGCCATCACGCATTTCTAAAATGGTGGGCAGTTTCTGCCCTGCTTTTCATTTCTCATTCGGAGCAATTATCCATTCTCGAGGTACGCCATTTGATCGGGTGCTCCACATTCGTGATTCAAAATCGGTACATTTATCCGCCGCGTGCTCGTTTCACCTGTATATAAGCAACCGCGCTGTGGAGAAGAACGACGAAAAATTACCTATTTATCAAATGCCATTGAATTGGCATTCTCGAAGAGGGTGTCAGTGGGCGCGGAGTCTGAGTGAATCTATAACGACTATTTCATATGCCAAGCTGGCATCGTGGCGTGCCGCCGTGAATTGTCCCATCCCTTCTTGTCCTACTCACTCCTCATTCTCCACATGTGCGCCCGGTTGCCCAGCCACTTGCAGTAATAGGAACGCCTCCGCTTCATGCTATCGACGTTTGTTTTCTTTCCTTTCGTTCTGGGTACCTAGGTTTTTTCGACACAAACAAATCATGTAGAGATCAAATAGTGCACTTTAAAGGAGCCGTAAAGGGAGATTTATTTGAATGCACTTTTGGCGGTCGCACTCTCCAACTCCTTTACTCTCTCGTTGTCGGAGTAAACCGCTCTGACGACTAGAAAGTGGGGGAATTGGAGAATGCGACCGCCAACAGTGCATGCAAATACATCTCCCTTTACGTTGAATGTTGGGCACTCGCTAAGGAATTTGGATTAAATTGTGGACAAGATGTCTCTTGATTCGTGTGTCCTTGATCAGAGAACTGGGGGGATTACTCACAACTTTATTCCCAAGTGCAGACACCGACAATTGAATAACGAACAAAACAGTGGACAATATAATGCGCGTGAGCAATGGGAATGGGCCGACTATGATCTACATTTTTTTCGTATATAAGTATATTCGTTCTTTCTAATTCTTCACTGTGCGATCGTCTATCAGCTGGAAGAGACAACCGCTCGGGAAAGAATTAGAGAGACCGAGTGCACTTGAATGTGTGATTGATGCACGATTTACGGTCTCCACACGGTATATAAGATAGGTCTTCAAATTCAGTAGTAGAGTACATTCGTCAATGGTCTGATTCTCGGAAGGCTGTTGTCTCACTCATGCGATAGATGACCGCTCCATGAGATTCGACCATAGGCGAATGCACTTTACTGCTGATTTAGAAACCCTATTATAAGACTTATTGTCAGTATACTTCTTTAAGCATGTTCCGAAGGTTGCGTGTGCGATGCTGGATATGTTCTTGGCGCGCCCAAGCCAAAAACTGTACGTTTACTTTCAAACAAGCAGAATAAGTTATTCAAATTTTATTGTTTTTAATTGTTTTGCGCAGGAAACGAAGATTTATGCCACATGGCCTCCGGCGAATGGCAGCACGGTTATTCCACTTCAGGTTGTCATGGGTCACACTAATTCACGGCCCCGGGCCGAGGACCCTATTTCACGCCCACGGCCCGGGCCGTACTGCGTAGCAGCCCATTTTTGGCAAAGGCCAAAAATTTGCGGCAAAGTGCCAAATTTTCACATTTTTCTTGGCATAGTGCCAAAATTTCACATTTTTAGCTGCTTCAATTTAGTTTTATTAGGGTGGTCCCAAAGTCCTGTCGTTTTTTGAACTTCGACAAATATCTCAAGGTAAACTTAGCTCTACTATCAAACAACTATTGCATAAATATGTTCAGGTCCACAGATGTTTACCATTAGTGGGTGACGACGTCGATTTTCGTGCAACAAAAATTACATTGTTTGCTATACCTTTGTAACAAACTTGCGCAAAATTAAGTGCTATGCACCAGAAATTTTATTTTGTGGCCCTCTACGTCCATGACAAGTCTTGGGCCTCTCCGATCAAAACAAAAAGTTTCGAAAATTTTCGATTTTTGGACCATAACTTTCTTGTGGATTGAGTACGTGAGCCCTAACAATGCAGAATTGTTAAGGAAATAATATCCTATTTTTAGAATATCAAATGTCGATTTTACGAACACTTCTAAAAGAGTTACGGCAAAAAATCGTTTTTGGGGGTCAAAATAGGTGTTGCGAAATCGACTGCCATGACGTCATCAGAAGGAGTGACGTCGTCACCCACTAATGGTAAACATGTGTGGACCTGAACATATTTATGCAATAGTTGTTTGGTAGTAGAACTAAGTTTACCTTGAGATATTTGTCGAAGTTCCAAAAAAAGACAGGACTTTGGGACCACCCTAATAAAACTGTTTTTGCGCTTCCTGTGAGCTATTCTTTCGTTTTTCGCATTCATTTGTTTGGAAAAGCCTGTTGGCGTTCCGATTGAGCTCGTTCGACGCTAAATGTTTTTAAATTCTGTAATGTGTGGGAACTTTGGGGCTAAATCGGAACGCCGACAGGCTTTTCCCAACAAATGAATGCGAAAAACGAAAGGATCGCTCACAGGAAGCGCTAAAACAGTTTTAAAACTAAATTGAAGCAGCGAAAAAATGTGAAATTTTGGCACTATGCCTAGAAAATATATGAAAATTTGGCACTTTGCCAAATTTTTTTTGGCACTTTGCCAAAAATGGGCAGCCACGCAGTACGGCCCGGGCCGTGAAATAGGGTTCTCGGGCCGGCGCCGGGGCCGTGAATTAGTGTGACCCAGGTTGTCATTTCTCGCAATAAGAATCCTACTGAGAATTAAGGCCCATTTAAAAAATATAACAATTATATATCCGCCGCTTTCAGTTTCAAAAACCAAAGACTAGATATTTGGAAACTTAAAATTCTGAAAAAATTGATTACATTATTTGAGTAACTAACAAGGTTTCAAAGACAAATATTATTTTCTTAAATTGCTAGAAGAAGCGACTATGCTTCTTTTTTAACTGCTAGAATATGCCACGATACTGATTCATGTTTTTGAATAATTGCCTTCGAAACCCCGAGTGAGGAAGAAGTTCCAATCATTGCCGTATAGTAATATAGAATCTGTCTTGTGGAAAACAATACAGGAAATATCATTCCATACAGTTCTTGTTGGAAATCTCGAGTACCTCCTATTTCTTCACTCTGATCTCATCATCCTTGCCAAAAACCTGAAAAACGAAAAAGTCAACACGATAGAATGAAATATAATAAGATAATACTCATGTTTTCCAGTGTTGTGAATCTAATTGGAGCGAGTGGGCGCCTGTATCCGGCACATGTGCCACCAAGTGTGGATCGTGTACCATGGTTCCCCGAAAAAGGACCTGCCTATCGCATAATTGCCCATGCAAGTGAGAGATCTAAAAAGATTGTGCAGAAGGACATTTGAATTGCATTTGACAATTGGCATAAACATTTAAATTTTATGCGAGAAAGGAGAATTCTCTTTGATATAATATCAGAAGAGCGGTTGTCTCTCTCATGGTGCATGAGAAATTTGAGTCATCCTGCGATTCCTAGCTATGGAGGCTCTCCATTTGAGAGTACGTACGTATTACGGTTCGGTTCGGTTCAGTATATGCAAGCACGGAGTTTACAAGTTATCTGAATTGTGATTCGGAATTGCAGGGGACCATCGACCGACACCGGTCCTTGCGGCATGGATCTTTGTACATTCCCCACTCGGACATGCTGTGGCGATCTGAAGAAGGTGGTGTTTTTTTTAACACAGATATTCTGAGAGAGTGGAGCAGAATGAACAGAGGTTGCTATAGCACTAGTCTCAGATCGCTAGGAAAACATTTTCTCCCGACTATATCGACCACGCTGATTACGATGACGTGCTTCATTATGCATGAAAATGCTTCATTGATTTGATATGCCCTCAGGGCATTTTTGATATTTTCCCAATAATGGCAGATTTTGGCATTGCTACTATGTTTGGAGGTGATAGAGGTCACATGTACGATGTTGCCATTTATTTTTGAGGTATGGTCGTGTATGCAAATTTTGCATTTTTGGCATTTTCTAATTTTCAATTACTTTTCCTCTGAAAAATTTTCATTAATAGCGGTGAGATTCGAACGGATTTGGAATCTACATATCTACATAGAAAATTTTTCTCAAATATAGAAGTGGTATATCCTTTTCCGCTACATACGTGAAGCAAAACCTTTGAATTTTTTCGGACGCCGGGTCATTTGCAAAGACATAAGGCAAATGATGTGCGCAGTGAAAGAAATAACGTGTGAAATAAAGAGACGCGAGTAAAGGACAGGATCATTTGCCTTATGTCCTTGCAAATGACCCGGCGTCCAAAAATTTCTAAGTCTTTGCTTCACGTATGTAGCGGAAAAGGATATACCACTTTTATTTCTGAAGAAATATTGTATGCAGATTTCGATATGAAGATTCCAAATCCGTTCGTACTTCACCGCCATTAATGAAAATTTTTCACAGGAAAAATAATTGAAAGTTAGAAAATGTCAAAAATGCTAAATTTGCATACATGACCATACCTCAAAAATGAATGGCAACATCGTCCACGTGACCTCTATCACCTCCAAACATAGTAGCAATGCAAAAATCGACCATTAATGGGTAAATGGCAAAAATGAACTGAGGGCATATCAAATCAATGAAGCATTTTTATGCAAAATGAAGTGCGCCATCGTGATCAGCGTGGTCGATATAGTCGGGTGAAAATATTTTCTTAGCGATCTGCGACTAGTGCTGTAGCAGTGGTTGTTTCACTCTGTCAGAAGATCTGTGTTAAAGGGAATACAATTATATATTGGTGATATTCTGTAAGCGTACGCCATCCCATTTTACAAGATGATTTTGTCTTAGAATTGAAAGGAAAGTTGGTTTAAGAGCTTTTGACAAAACTGAAGGCGAACCGAAGCGAAATTGATCGGCACCTCCCACATCGAGGCATAGATTGGTTTTCAGAAAATCAGCATTTTTTTCAGATGCTCAACAACCATTTCAACAAATTTTTCTGCGGCACAGAACCATATCCTGCAAAAGTCTTTGAGTGCGCGGAGGCGACGGCGGTGAGATTTATAAATATACATAATTAGTTTGAAATTTATATCTATTTGCGGACAGTTTTTGCATAAAATCGCAGAGCGTCGTATATTTCGTGGAGAGTAAGAACACCGTCGAAGAATTGCGCATTAATGGTGAAATAGACACATGCGCCGTAATGATGACGACAGACATGGCGCATCTCTCAATTTCAGCACTGTGGCGCAAATGTCCATGGCGCTCTAGTTTCTCATCGATATTTCGTTTAGTTGTCCTGCATACCCGTCGCATCATGTTCCAACAACGAAGGCACCACCACAGAAATTCCTACCTGAGCTTCTTTCCATTGAATTTCCAATCAATTTATTGTAATCATGTTTGCGGTCCCATAAATATAAGAAGCCTTTGAAGTTACAACTTGTTTGTCGTCGTTTCCTTATGTAATAATCATCTTTTCTTTTCAGTGAGAAAACAGTATTTCTGCAAAATATTTGTCCATTATACTATACTAGTCGGCCTGCGGCGCGCCGCTCCGCGGCGCGATACGGTATTAGTGTTTCGCAATTGCGCAATATTGTGCAATACTGTTTCGCAATTCCTCAATATTGCGCAATAGTGGCAATCCCAGCCAGAGACATACGGAGGGTAGCCATTTATAACATAAGTAGAAGATTACTGCCTATCAAAATAGAGTGGGCGGAATTTTCTGCAATACTTACTCAATGGGCATCGCTACTAGAGATAGCGAGCTGATTTCATAAAATCGATTTTGCGCCTTTGTGGAACTTCGAAATGCTGCCCGTTTTATGCCTGCCAAACGTACTAGGTTGTTAGCTTAGAGCAGGCCTGGGCTTTTGCCGTTTGCCGTTTGCCGATTTGCCGAATTTGCCGAGCCTATTTTTTCGAGAAAAAGTTGCATGTTCGACAGTTTTGGCTGAAATTATGTTCCCATGAACACCTCAAACAGCATCTGACTGTATTGCTTACATCCTTTCCCATTTTCAATGTATTTTGGCTGACGCAAAACCAATCAGGTTTTTCTGTAGAAAGGCTCAACACAGTGGAACAACTTTCTTATGAACAAAAACAGTCAGAAAAACAGTTGTAAAACATCGGTGCATAATAATCGAGGCATGGTAGATAATAGTGAATTGAGTTTTGGCTTGGACACGGGCCGTGGTAATCACTAACATGTCCCATAGGCATTTTTAGCAGTTTTGGTCAATTTATGGGCTATGTTTCACAATAGCGCGTTTCTACAAATGCATTGTGTTCTTGAAACATAACCCATAAAGTTGTCAAATTTGATAGCCATTATCGGTACGCAATTCGTTCTGAATCAATTGATGTTGTGCATATCTGACAATGAGGCTGTAGCATTCTCTGATCACAAATGCCAAACCAACAACGCAGTTGAAGAAGCACCAGCTCCATATGATGGTTAATTTAGAAGTGTGGGGGATCAGCTCTTCGACATCCAGCATCATCTCCAGTCTCGAGATCACCAATACGACCGGTAGGACGATGAAGAACGAGTTAGCACATAGTATTAGCAGCACGATGACAGTGACGACCTGCAATGGTTATATAAATTGGTTTATGAACCAAAACCATCATGCCAAAACTGTTAAGACTTTTGCCTAGACATTATATCAAATGTGAAACGTATGATGAAGTTAGGGAACGACTTTTGGATGACTTTTTTTATGTTCTTCGAAAGGTCCACGATGAGCAAGACCGAATGACTCAACGGTGCGCACTAGGGTGGGTTGAATCGATATTGCGCATATTCATTGTGTCTGCCTCACCTCAGCCCGGTCGTCTCTAACTGCGCAGTAACAACGGCTAAGAATGAAATTAGACGCGAGATCTCACGAGATAGTCGGCTAAAAATTTGACGAGTGGTATGTATTAGGGTGGGCCACTCGATCCTTTTAGCAAAATGACATCATTCTTTGTGTCTGCGTTATCTCTGCCTATAACGCAGACACAAAGAATGATGTCGTTTTGTTAAAAGGATCGAGTGGACCACCCTAGTATGTATATCTAAATAACTCCTCCTTTATGGTGCATTATGCATGTAGTGCAATTGATTTGGTCTCTTTCAAATTCGATAATGTAGTGCATTCATCTAATTTCCGCGAAGCAGTTTGCATCTAATTTCCGCAGAGCAGTTGTCTCTACGTTCGAAAGACAGCCGTTCCCAGTGCATTCGATGAATGCGAAACAACGCATTTTACAATCGATTTGTAAACCAACAGCCTACTAAATAGACCAGACTACAATAGACTCACATCATCCTGATTGTCCATCTTGTTGTCCACATACTTCTTCTGCATGCAAATATTACACAGTTCCATCTCGACGTTCGCCCAGCTATCGAAATACTCGTTCTGCTTACAGGCGTTGTGGTAGCGCTGCTGGAATATATAAATTGTTTGGATCGATCCTCGTGTCATGGACTGCGGGCGATGCTGTATATTATCTGTTGGAACGCACGCACGAAAATATCTCTTCGGTAATATTGGTAAAGTAATATTAGCATTTTATGTCGTCTAATTCCCTTGTAGTGGTTATCCCTCTCATATGGTAGTGAATTAGACGACAGAAGATGCCACTTTGCTTCCTTTCGCTACCTACTCATCACTCTACATGACAATTAAAAAATTTATGTTTTGACTATAAGCTAGACTCGGTTAAGATTAGGTAAAAAATCATGCTCGGGCCCCGGAAATTCACCACGTCCTCAACACGGGCGAAATCGGACCTTCTGCCCAGCTATTCTGATAGATTAGAATGGCAATGAATGAAATGTTGAAAGCAATACCGTGGCAGCGATGCATATGCCGACTTGCAATGTGAAAAAGAAGATGGAAGGGATGACGGCATAGACGAAAAGAGATATGATGGCCATGATGAAGCAGGACTGCGTTGAGCCATCAGCACGGTAGAACCAAGTGAGCCAAGATGTTCCAGCGATGCAGCTGACTGCCTGAAAGAAACGAATAATGAACAAAAAAATTTCATCTTGGGCAATTGCACCGTATTGTCAAAATGGACAGAAGCGCCATCGTTTTCATCGCGGTTCGGGAGAATTTTTCATTGCTTTCCTATCCTTCATCCTGTCATCGCTACTAGGGTTTCCATATCCACAGTGCATTTCGTACTCTATCAAAAATGGTGACAGCAGCCCGCCGGGAATAGAAGAATTAGAAATATATTTGAATATTGACTTTGAGACCCTAATCGTTACCGTGCATCCTAACCGATCATGTAAATATTAGGTTGGTAAGAAAGTCTTTTGTGGGTTTTTTAAAAGACGTCTATCTTTATTAAAAGAAGCTGCACATTTTCAATGCAAGTGGTTATGTATAGTAGGCAGGCATGCCATTCGGACACAAATTATGTAGGACTTCACGCCTCTTCATTCTGGAGTTATGACAAAAAGGAAGTTTTCGACCACTTCGCAGCTCCTCAACATCGGATTTCTCAATTTTTCCCGGACTTTCAAGCAAACCATATATGCTTACTAGTGGATTATATTAAGCGTTGCACCTGTCCTCATGACATGCTAGAAGGGCTTTTGATTATGTCTTGTGGCTAGGAAGTTCTGATGGAAAAGGTAAAAACAGTCAAATGGGTGTTAGAAATACTTTTAGAAATGAATGTACAGTTTGGCGTAAAGGAAACGATATCAAAAGTGATGGGCGCAGGTTAATATCCTACTCTTGTACTGTCATAACCAATAATAATTTGAACGTTGATACGCGAGAACACAAATAAAAATAAAAATACATTTTTCGTGAAAACTGGTAATGTGCTAGTCGGGGACCAGTTTTGATTCTCTTGAAAATGCATTCATTATGTCTTTTTAAACGAAGTGGCCGAATAACTTGACAGATAATTATAATAAGGGACACGAGTACTACATATAGCGCATACTTGTTCCTTGAAACGTTTACTATAGGAAAAGAACGAGAAAAGAAATGCAAGAATTTGCCATATATATTAAATTGGCAAATGTTCTTACCGATGCTACCTGAATAAGGCAGTTAGAGCTATTATCGGATGTGGATTTATTATCTACTGGTAATGCACTAATTGCATCAGAAATATGATTGAACAGACTGATTTAGCTTTTGAAAACGAGCTGTCACTATTTCTCGGATCACTTTTTTCAAACACAATTGCTCTGAAAAACTCTGGTGGCTGGGAAATCTGTCAATGGGGCCTGGTATTGTTCATTACACAGCTCATACAATAGCACAGTTGGCTTGGTCCGGAAAGTTCCCTTCTTGAAAATACAGCCCGAGAACTTATCAGTGGTCTTCACTGCAACCATGGACTTTGAAAGCCTACTGCTTGCTGTGTTGCAGGCCTGGAGCAGTTAAGCTAGGCATACATGTTGGCCAAGGCTAGCCAACAACTATGCACTATGCAATTACTGATTAGCCTTCACAGGGATTTTTCTGTATAACAAAATCCACAAAGACTTTCTTACCAACCTAATAAACTCGTTGCGTTTTTTAACCGAGTATGTCTCTCTCATTTTACGCACTATTTCGTCGTTTCTCTGACCCATTGGCGTGATTTAGCACATGTTTCATCCAGACTACATATTGGAAAATGATGTTCTGAGTAGCAAATCTGCTTTGATTCCATTACCATCACAACAATTTTCCTCTTTGCGGGCTGGTGTAATGGATACTTGTACCATGATATTGACGAATATTAATGAGCGCAACCTTATAAGATATAACAGAAGCTCAGGAATAGCCATGGGAGAAGGTGGAAACGTACCAAAGCGCCAATGAGGAGGTAGCAGATCTGGCTTCTCATATTCTTTCTCAGACAGTCTACACACATTGGATATTCGCGGAGGCATAACATTGAGCCACGGTCGTACTGTCGAGGAAAGCCTACGAATCGGGTATTTGACGACATGACGACCGGAAAAATTTTAGCTTCATATATGAATATATAAATTTTCAGTGGTATACAATATTATTAGGGTGTCCAAGAAATAATGAAAGTTTTTTTCGGTTATAGTAAAGGAGATACTTATGAGGCCGGTCACATAAGCGTGTATTGATGCAGTAGTCAGGCAGTGGTGTCTGTATTCTGGGCACCACAGTCCATACTCCCAAGACCACCATCCAAGGGGGTAACGAGAGGGTAACGCGCCAGGGAATTCTCTCGCGTTCTGGAACCCTGACAAGGTTCCATCAAGTTGTGGCATAGAACGAATAAGAGGCCGGTCATATAAGCGGCGAGACGATTTAGCGGATTGTGGCCAAATTCCTGGAAGTATTTTTGATTCGCCTGAAATTAAAATATGTCACTCT